>QFET01001586.1:43312-77286 GCA_003316355.1 Tuber calosporum
CCGTCCTGACTTTCTTCTCCCGGCTGTCCAAGCATCTGTTTTCCCATTTATACCTTAGATTGATTGAGCAACCTAACACATACACACCACACCAAACCTTTTGCTTCACAGAACTTGAGCTCCGCTAATTGGGATTCTGCATCTCGACAGGCTTGAACGCAAAGAGTTATCCACCTCGGTGTCCAAGGTCAGGCTCCCATCCAAGCATATCTCGGTTGATTCGTTTGCTTCGGCCGTGCAAAAAATCTCACTACAAACGAGCTTGCGACATCTGGCTGCTCCCACATCCGGCCTTCAACAATCCTTGACATCAACCTAAATCCCAGCATCAAACCCGATGGATCAGTAGGCCACTCTTGCCTCCCATGTCTTGGATCTGAAAACCGCCTGTCTAACAACCTCTTTAGAATGTCCCATGCCCAATCCAGTGTTCAGGGAAGCTATAGCGGGAATTCTGGTGATAACAACGTTTTTGGCAGTTATAATACCACGAACATATATGCACCATCTGATTTGATTAATTTTGGAGTTGGAAATCGGGGTGGCGAGTTTGGGGCAGGGGACGCAGGTATTGTCATGTTTCCCGTGAGTTTTCTGCCAGAAAACTAACCCACTATCCCAATTGAAATAAGCCTCGAGGCCTTGTCGCCTTATTCCATATGGCAGGAACACCAGCTTCACTGGACGTCAAACCCAAATTGAATCGGTAAAGAGGCTATCGGAGCGTAGGGTTCACAACCGCGTTGCGCTCCAGGGGTTAGGCGGCTCTGGGTGCGGACTAGTACTTGTTGTTGCCCCGTCCGAGGAATGTGCTGACATTCCTTAGCAAGACTCAGATTGCTCTGGAATACGTTTATCAGCGCGCGAGCGAGAGCGATTGTGATATTTTCTGGGTACAGGGGAGTGGGATATTAAAATTCAGTGAGGGTTGTAGGGCTGTTGCGCATCGCGTCCGAATTCCTGTAGCCAGCGCCGAGACAGATAGAGACGATTTCCTACTGGGTATGAGAAGGTGGTTCGAAGGTCCGAATAGTGGTGACTGGGTTCTGATTATTGACAACGCGGATAACGAAGCCGATTTCGCTACCAACAACAGCCCAATAGCCAAGTTTATACCACAAGGCACTAAAGGAACTCTGGTATTCACAACCAGATCTCGGCAGGTCGCATTGCGGCAGTGCTGTGAAATAATCGAGGTAGGAGAAATGGGAGAGGAAGAAGCCAAGGAGTTGTTTTCGAGACGGTTTCACAACTGGGGCAGATTAGGGGACGAGGGGGGGGGGGTTGTCTCAAGGATACTAGACTCTGTACGAGTACATCACCTGCCTCTGGCTGTTGTTGGGTCGGCAGCTTTCATGAACGAGACCGAAACACCACCATCTGCTTACTGGACTATTTCCCAGGAGAACGAGGAGCGAATGAAGAAGCTACTTTCTCAGCAATTTTCTGACATCCAACGAGAGGCTGATGTGAGCGAAAGTATCCTGGGCACGTACTTTGTCACTTTTGACCGAATCAGCCAACAGATGCCCCGAGCGGCCGATCTTCTGCGGCTAATGGCGTTCTTCGATCGTCAAAATATACCCCAGGAGCTACTGAGCAAATGTGGTTTGGAAGGAATGGATGATTCGGTTGAGTTTCGTCGGGCCATAGGAAAGTTACTGGGATTCTCGTTGGTTACGTCGGTCAATTGCCAGAACAAGACATTTTACGAGCCTCACCGTCTGGTCCAATTATCATTACAGGTGCATTTACCCAAAGAAGACCTCGACCAATGGAGGGCCACTGCAATGAAGACAGTTTCCCGTTGTTTCCCTCAAGATCAGAACGAGCGGCGGTGTATTGGTCCTTCATATATTTCACACGCACTTGCGGTAACCAAAGACTCAACAGATCCCATTGCAGAAGGACTTTGTTTTCGTATGGGACTATACTTCCTAGATATGGGTTACTACAATAATGCAGAAATACAAGTTCGTCGGTGTATCGCACTTCGAGAGGGGGATGAGGAGTGTGTCAGGGATGATGAAGGTCGCTCAAGATTGTCATATTTGGCTTTGGTGCTGGGCAGACAAGGAAAGTACGAGGAATCAGAGACGATGCATCGGCGTGTACTGGAGGGGCGTAAGAAGGCTCTTGGACCAGACCACCCTAACACCTTAACAAGTCTCAACAACCTATCTTTGGTGCTGAGCGAACGAGGAAAGCACGAGGAATCGGAGACGATGCAGCGACGTGCGCTGGAGGGGCGTGAGAAGGTTCTTGGACCATACCACCCTAACACCTTAACAAATACCAGCAACCTGGCTTTGGTGCTGAGCAGACGAGGAAAGCACGAGGAATCGGAGACGATGCAGCGACGTGCGCTGGAGGGGCGTGAGAAGGTTCTTGGACCAGACCACCCTGTCACCTTAACAAGTCTCAACAACCTATCTTTGGTGCTGAGCGAACGAGGAAAGCACGAGGAATCGGAGACGATGCAGCGACTTATGCTGGAGGGGAGCGAGAAGGCGCTTGGACCAGACCACCCTATCACCTTATCAAGTCTCAACAACCTGGCTTCGGTGCTGTGCAAACAAGGAAAGTACGAGGAATCGGAGACGATGCATCGACGTGCGCTGGAGGGGCGTGAGAAGGCTCTTGGACCAGACCACCCTGCCACCTTAACAAGTATCAACAACCTGGCTTCGGTGCTGAGCGAACGAGGAAAGTACGAGGAATTGGAGACGATGCATCGACGTGCGCTGGTGGGGTGTGAGAAGGTTCTTGGACCAGACCACCCTAGCACCTTAACAAGTCTCAACAACCTGGCTTCCGTGCTGAGCGAACGAGGAAAGCACGAGGAATCGGAGACGATGCAGCGACGTGCGCTGGTGGGGTGTGAGAAGGTTCTTGGACCAGACCACCCTACCACCTTAACAAATATCAGCAACCTATCTTTGGTGCTGAGCAGACGAGCAAAGAGCGCGGAATCGGAGACGATGCATCGACGTGCGCTGGAGGGGCGTGAGAAGGCTCTTGGACCAGACCACCCTAACACCTTATCAAGTCTCAACAACCTACCGTAGCTTCGGTGCTGAGCAGACGAGGGAAGCACGAGGAATCGGAGGCGATGCCTCGGCCTACGCTTCAGGGCAGTAAGGTTCCTAGACCCGACCACCCTCACACCTTAGCCGGCGCCAATCACCAGGGTGCGGTACTGCGGGGCCAGGGAGAGCGCGACGACACAGATATGACTAATCAACGTACACAAGAAAGGCAGCCAACACAAGCGGGCTCGGCGAGACCACGATTTGCTGGTTGCCGAGTATTTCGATTTTTAGTGAGGGTAGTGCGCAGCAAGGGCAACAGACGACCAAAGTGATATATCATGTTGCAGCCGTATCGGCTGGACCACAGGTAGCTGGAGTGGCCTTCTGGTATCTACCTGTGTGAGAAGCTCTGGATCTTTAGGTGGCAATGGGGAATCATGGACAATAAATAGGAATTTGATTTAGAGATGATCAGTGGCGTGCTGTTGAAATGCCGTTTACATGAGGTTTAGGAAACTTGTGTGAGAGGGAAGTGTGTGTGGGAAGTCGGTGAATTTTCACCTTTTTGCATTTTATTTAGCACCGATTCTTTCCTTTTTAAGCAGTATATTAGCTGATGAATGATAAACGATGCCGCCTGCCCTCTCACATCTTCATAGTGGTCCTGATGGACACTCTTTGACTACATCGCCATCCTAAGAAATGGCTCTCCATCTATCATCCAAACCACTAAATTCCAAGGCAGAATCCATGTTCGCCACGAACCTTCTATACCCTACCTATAACCATCACTCGTGCGAACTTTCAGTTACGAACAGTGCAGACTACTCAACACCTTGGCTGTGCTGCTGCTGTGCCGAGCGCCATGAATCAGAGGCGGCGAGGTGGCGTGCACTGGATGCCCGCACGAAGGTTTCGGGGCCAGATCATCACAGAATCCAATTGACTGCCAAAGACCCAACTACATTTTGGCAGAAGTAGGGACATTATTATGAATCGTAGGTCATCACACGGCGAGCGCTAGGGCCAGAGTGAAAGGCTTGGGCTAAAATAATTTTAGTCAAGATATCTCTAGCCCCCCTCCACTACTGAAAGGTGCAGAAAACTGCCTCAGCGCTTGTTTGTATTGAAATTTTTGATTTATTTCATTTCTGTGTATTGTGGTATTGCGGTATAATTCTTTACTTGATTTGGGTTTCAGTAAAACCTGTTAGCTGCTTTCATTACTACAGCAAGATTATATTTTTGGATATTTCTTTGATATTGAATAGGTTATAAAGATCAATTTTCACATATTTTTTAGCAGCTTGCAAATATATTTCTTCATGCACATGTTAGGGTCCGTTCCGTTGCAACCAGATATCGCAATTTCCGAGGAAGAAATGCCATTTTTGCCAAAAATGATATATCAAGAATGAGAGCTGTGTTCAGTAACCTGAATCTGTGATTTTGAAAAACGCCAGATTATCCTTGGAAATGCCATATGCAAAAAAGAGGTTCAAGGAGAATTTTTGAACGTGGAAGCTGGCTGGAGAATCTTCTCTGCAACAACACCAACCAAATGCCCAAGCAAAACCCTCTCCACAATTGCCCACTTTTAACCCCCAATCGATTATTCTATATTGATCAAGATGTTGCCAATGCAACTGTGAATATCTTAGTACATGACCCTTGCCATATATCAGCATTGTTTGGGAAAGTATATGTGCATGAGTTGATTTCATCTGAAAGCCATCCTAACCGCATTCAAGATGCACTCCTCATGCCACGCATTACCTTACTCAAACCCTGTACCTGGTTTCAGAAAAATGACCTCTGTACAAACACCAAGTACCTAGAACATGAAGAGCAAATGGCCATGTTTTGATATATAGTAGGCAGAGGTGCATAAATTAGGGAAATTCAAGAGCGGTTCCAACTCAGTGGGGATACACTTAGCAGGTTGTTCTCTTTTTACAATATTAGTCTTACTTTGTTTAATTTGTTGTTTACTTTGTTCTCCTTTTGTTTATCTACTAGTAAATTCTAAAAATAATTTATATTAATCAATAAAAATCATTGCAGATATTTCTACAAGGTTTTCTATGCCCTTGTACTTTACATTCAGCAATAATCTAAGCTATGCACGGCAGTTTTCGGCCACCCCTAGATGCCTGCCACACAACCAAAGTGAAGGCAACCCTATAATCTGTCTTCCTCCATAACAACAAGTGAGTGAAATTACACTAAATGACTGAACAATTATTAAACCTACTATTCTAATATAAACTACTTAATATGGAGTGTGATGAGTGCAGAAGAGGTTCGCCTTGCCTCTTCCTCTGTTTTTCTAGCCTGAATCCAGTCTTCCTGTACTACTGCCTCCTCCATAGCCTTTTTAATACTTTCTATTTTTACAAATTGGCGATTAGGATCGATAACAACATTTTTTTCCACTTGTCTTCCAGCTTTATCAATCGCTGCTGTAACTGTTGATTTGAGGCTTGAATGAATGCATACTGGGTGGTAAGGTGACTGAAGGCTTTACTTGTCCTGTTTTAGACAGTTCTAACATTTCGAGTTATATCACTAGCTGCTTCTAAGCTTTTGATGGTATGATGAAGATTGCAAGGATGGGTTAGAGTATGAAATAGTTGATGGGAGGGCAAAGGGTGTTTAAATTATGTGTATTAGCACAATCTTATAGCATGAGTACGAAAATACAACACAGTATTAAGAGTATACTATGTGCACGCTTGTCAGAGGGATATTGTAGTATGAAGGTAGATTGGTAGTAGTTCTTGTCCATAATTAACTAAATAAACTAGGCGGCAACCAGCTATTTATACAGGTGCGTATCCTCCATGTACTCAGTAACAAAAATAGGAAAAACATTGTAAGAAACATAAATGCGAACATGTTTGACCCTGAAAAACTACCAAGGAAATCCCAAAAGTATGCGTAATCTGAAGTGGTGTGCACGAAATAAACGGAAAGATAACACATGATTCTGACCGTTAAAAGGTCACTATACATGGAAAGATAACCTCGAAATCCCGCACATAATATAAGAAATATACGCATTAATCCTCAAACATTATCATGAAATATAACTGAGAATATGATATAACCTAGCTGTAGTAATGTCTGTAGTTTTCCTGAGTAAACTAGAAATAACCAAGCAGAGACATAAACAATATTACTGTAGGAAATATACATATGAAACGAATTGAAGAATTTCAACACTTCCACTCATTATTTAAAGCCAAACAATCTCATTATCCGTTCATGTGCCGGTTTCGCAAATACCTTAGTACAAATGTCGGCAAGGTTTTCTGAGGAGGCAACCTTCAGGAGTGTGAAAGAACCGTTATCAATTTCTTCACGTATTTTGTGAAAATGGATATCGATATGTTTTGTTCGTTCATTCAGTTGATGGTTGGTTGCCAAAAGTTTTGTGCTGGTATTGTCGCCATGTAAAGCGATTGGTGATCTAAGCTGGATGTCACTGAGACCTTTGATGTACCATTGGATTTGCCTTGCTGCTAGGGACATAGCTACATATTCCGCTTCTGTAGTAGATGTTGCAACTGAGGCTTGCTTCTTGGACCGCCAGGATATCCAAGCATTGTTAAGGAGAATAACATACCCTGAGAAGGAGCGGCGGGTATCAAGACAAGCTGCAAAGTCCGCATCAACATAGGTGTTCATAGCGTTTGTAGTTGTACAAGGGAAGAAGAGTCCAATTTCTTTTGTACCATGAATGTACCAAAGGAGGTATTTAGCGGCCTTTAGGTGGATTGCGGTCGAGCAGGAAGAAAATTGTGTGAGAAAGGATATTGTATACGCTAGATCGGGTCTAGTACCAGTAGTAAGGTATATAAGTAATTCTATTATCGATTGGTATATTGACATGTCCAGTATCTGTTCATCCACTGTCCCTTTCCGTAGTTGAATGCCTTTGGGTAAGGGGGTAGAGACTGGCCGTGAGTTTTCCATACTATATCCCTCAAGGACTGACTTGATGTATCGTTGCTGGGTAAGATGTATCCTGTCTGTTGTATAGGTGATGTGTAGGCCAAGTAGGAATGTAGCTTCCCATAAGTCCGTAATCTCAAATGCCGTTTTCAGGTCTTCTAGGAGAGAGGTAGCCTGGGGGGTGTTGGCCCAGAATATAGTGATGTCGTCAACGTAAACCGAGATATATATGTCGTGTTATCCATGAACAAACATGCATGGGTCAAGGGTAGATGTCGCAAAACCTTTGGATGTTAAGTATCTAGCGAGGAGAGCGTACCATTCGTTCGCAGATTGCTTAAGTTCATAGAGACATCGGTTAAGTCGCCATACTTTGTCTCAATTACCAAACCCAGCTAACAGTCGCATGTAGACTTCTTCGTTCAACTCACCATTAAGGAATGCAGATTTGACATCTAATTGCTGTAGTCGCCATTTGTTTTTAGCACATATTGCAAGGCTGAAGCAGAGTGATTCATATCGGATAACCAGAGCGAAAGTTTCTTCAAAGGCAAAACCCGGTACTTGTGAGAATCCTTTGGCAACAGCCCTTGCATGGTACCTTTCTAATGTACCATCAGCATTTCGCTTAGTCTTAAAGACCCATTTCCTGTCATTGATCTTGCGTCCTGTAGGTTTATCTACTTCATCGAAAGTACCACTTTTCTCAAGTGCCTTTATTTCCTTGTCTATTGCTTGGGTCCATTGTTCCATAAGCGAGCTGTTCACTGCTTGGGTATAGGTCTTGGAATACTCGTTAGATGGTACAGTGACATTTCTGCCAAAGTATTGTGGTGGGCGAACGGTTCTGTCAGATCTGGTCCGTATCTCTGGAGGATATTCCAGTTGTACTTCCTGTACAGGAGGTTCCGGTGTTTCTTCAGGAGTTTGGCGACAGTCATAATCTTCAGGATGTTCAGGTGGTGGAGGTGGATGTACTTAAATGGTTGGTTTGTCATTTGCTTCCTGTGGTAGAGTTTTATCGAGTGTCAGTGCTCTTTGGTAGGAAGGTAGGTAGACTATTGCAAAGGTCTCTTATGAGGGTGCAGGTTCCTTGGGATCAAGAGGTAGTATGGTCTTGGTTGTCCAGTAGAGAAGACGCGTTTCTGAGATCTTGTGCAATGATGGTATGTAAATACGGTATATTTTGCTGTAGGAAGTATATCTGACAAGGTATCCTTCTATGGCCCTGGGCTGTAACTTTGTTCCTGGTTTTCTGGTCTCCTCAGGTATATGGACAAAGCACTTGGTCCCATAGAGGCATAGGTGGTTTGATAACGGCTTCTTATTGTAGAGAGATTCATAGGGCGTTAGTTTTCCAATGGATCGGTTAGGGAGGATGTTCTGGAGATATATAGCTGTTGTAACTGCTTTGGCTCATAGACGCGGTGTAAGACCTGATAATATAGAGCGTGTAGATGTGATAATGGTCCTATTGTACTGTTCAGCAACGCCATTAGATACATGAGAGTAGGGAGGTATTTTGTCATATATGATACCCAGTTTTTCAAACATGGTTGTCATATCTTTGTTGACATATTCTCCTCCATTATCGGTCCTGAATCGCTTAATAGTATCATTGTCCTGGGTGTGTCTTTCTTTGATGAATTGGTTGAACACTTTACCGGTATCAGATTTGGCTTTAAGAGGATAAATCCAAATGTACCATGTACAATCATTAATAAAGGTGACATAGTACCAGGAGTTTTTGAAGGAAGGGGTTGAGAATTTTCCACTAAGATCAGAGTGGATTAAATCATAGAGATTTTCACATCTTTTGTCTGTAGATTCGGGTTTGCGTTTTGTTGATTTGGACGTAATGCAGGTTTCAAACTGCCAGTCTTTGAGAACTTCAGTGATAGTTGGATTGTCTGAGTAGTTGGTACTTTTAAGGTAGGATGGTGAAGGATGTCCAAAGGCTTTATGCCAATGTTGGTAAGTCATCTTGTTCGCCACTTCTTTCTCTTCCTGCACAACATAATCTTGACCGTCAATGTAACCTACTCACAAGTATCTCGACAATCCCAAAGGGACTCTGAAGATACTATAAGGATAGGGGGAGAAGCGTCGATGGATAGGTCTTCAATAGACAAGGTAAAAGGTATGGAACTAATAGAGTGACCGTTCAACTTGTAGTATTAAAGATGATAGTCCTGTGAGGCTTGAGAGTCTGAATCCTTTAGGGATTGCAAGCTCTTTAAATACAAAAGATTGTAGCTAGGAAAACTAAACAAAAGCGCAAATATCCTGTCCAACAACAGGCTAACAGAGGGAGCATAACAAGGTAACCATATTCCGAAATCAGAGGGTTAAAAGTGACAGGATAGAGCTAACAAAACAAGTAATGGAATCCAAACAGGAAAGAACCAGAGATCACTACTACTATACAAATCCAGTAGGTATAGCAGGAGGATAGCAATACCCAAATGGGTAGAAGCAAGGAGAGGTAGTGATAAGCGAAACAAGAAAAGAATAACCAGTTAGGAAGTCATAACCAAGTAGGAAGGGACAGCCAAATATTAGCACTTATCAGGTATAAACCCAAATAAGTAACAACCAACATCAAGTCAGTAGCAATAGTAGAAACATAGTAGGATTCCGTAACAGTCAAGCTTTCCCCATATTACTTCTCTTTTATTCTCCCTGTATACAAACATGTCCGCCCCTTTACGACGCAAAGAAAAACCATTCCCCAAAGAAACAATAGCGCGCCATGACAACAAGTTACTTTGACCTAACTTCGGAACCCAGAGAACATGTTTTGGGAATACAGGGGCTACATGACCGTTTGAAGTTTTGGCCATGAGCTTGACAGTTCCTCGGCCAAATGATTCTATTACCGAATCATCGCCTAACTTAACAGTCCCTGTGATTGATTCGAAGTTTATAAGAAGGTTTAGGTTGCTTGTCATGTGTGAGCTTGCGCCTGTATCGATTACCCAGTTGTGTGGGTGAGGAGTCTTTTGCGTAGAGAGGAGGGATGTGGATGTACTGACCGGTTCAGATATTTCTTCTTTGCCGATCTTAACTAAACTAACAGCTTTCTTTTCCTTCTTCTTTTGGTTGTCGCCCTTGAGTTTATTACACTCATTCCAGGTATGTCCCACAGCGCAAGCAGTGGGGTAATGCTTTTGGCAGTAAGAACATTCCTTGGGTGTGGCCGCAGGTCACTGTGGAGGTTCCCTTCCTTTTCCTTTGACATCAGCGCTTTTATACGCTTCGTCGTCCTCAGGGCTAACCGTGGGTCTCATGTCCAACAACTTGTTGTAGCCAGGGTCGTAGGTAAGGTCCTCCTTGGTTTGGAGGTTGTCGACAATGTTACTCATCGACTCGGGAAGGGAGCAGAGAAGAACTGCTGCTTTGGCTTTGGGTGACTCGAATACCTGATTTGAATACAAATGGTAGAGCATAACGGTCGTCAGCAGAGGAGGAGGAGCAACTATATTGCATTCAATTCCAGAGGGTATCGTACTTGTTGATATAGTCTGCAATAGGTGCAGAGGTATCGTACTTGGTATCGAGAACAGCATTGAGTTGTTTGAAGAAGGTGGTGGTGTTTTCTCTAGCAAATTTATCTTGGAACGCTTTCCAGATGGCGGGGGGTGTTTTGTGGCTGGCCAACAAAATAAGCCATGAGGGTCAATCGTTTCAAGGAAGTAGGTGGAGGCCCATTTGTATTGATCGTGAAATTCATCTACTCTCTAATAGTTATTATTTCCATCTTTGCCCTCTTCTTCCTCCTGCAGGGTTTGCTTTTCCGTTACTATGTCCCAGCAATTATATAAAGTGAGGACATATTCCGTGATATCTCGCCAAGTCTGGTAGTTATCAGGGCCAGTAAGCTTTGTGATGGAGCTCAATTTGTAACTGGGTGCCCAACTACATTTGGAGTTGTTGGCATAAGATCTGGGGTTTGGTGCAGGAGTTTTTGGAGGAGGAACAGTGGTTTCTGCTGTGGCCATTTTTGCTCGCTAAAGGCAAAGTGACTTTGGTTGCTAAGTACAGGTACTTTGCTTTGCACTTGCGAGTGGTTGCAGTTTAGCAAGGAGCGCCAAGACTTTTCGTATCGATTTGCCAAGAATGTTTCGCCAAGAATGTTTCATTTTCGCGACCGATGTTTCGTTTCGTGTTTCGTTTCGATGAAATGTTTCAATGCTACACGAAATATTTTTCGGTGAAAGTTATTCGTTTCGTTTCAGAAGGAATTTGTTTCGTGGTGAAAGAGGATATCGTGTAAGTGTATGTCGTATACCTATGGATCTACCAGGCTCATAACCTGTTTAAATTATGTGTATTGGCACAATCTTATAGCATGAGTATGAAAATACAACACAGTATTAAGAGTAACTATGTGCACACTTGTGTGAGGAGTATTGTAGTATGAAGGTAGATTAGTAGTAGTTCTTGTCCATAATTAACTAAATAAAGTAGGTGGCAACCAGCTATTTATACAGGTGCGTATCCTCCATGTACTTAGTAACAAAAATAGGAAAAACATTGTAAGAAACATAAGTGCCAACATGTTTGACCCAGAAAAACTACCAAGGAAATCCCAAAAGTATGCGTAATTTGAAGATGTGTGCGTGAAATAAACCGAGAGATAACACATGATACATGACTGGTGAAAGGTCACTATACATGGAAAAATAACAGAGAAAACCCGCACATAACATAAGAAATATACGTATTAATCCTCAAACATTATCATGAAATATAACCGAGAATATGATATACCCTAGCTGTAGTAATGTCTGTAGTTTTCCTGAGTAAACTAGAAATAACCAAGCAGAGACATAAACAATATGACAGTAGGAAATATACATATGAAACGAATTGAAGAATTTCCACAGAGGGGTACTCAGAGCTGTATGTAATCGCTTTGGAGCTAGAGACTCTGATTCGGAGTCAAAGACCTTGGTTCGCAGATTGTGATGAACTTGTGATAAGTTGAGAGCCCTCTCAGGATTCCTGGGAAAGAGTCCAACAGCTTGACAGCCAACACAGAGGTATCGGGGATTAAAGACTGCCACTCATGCCTGTTGATAGCAGTTTACAAAGCGCTGCCTCTTCACTGGTGCAGTATCATCACACTGTGCAAGTTCCATTGAGTGCTTGCGATAATAAGAGTTGAGTTGAGCAAAGGGTCTAATGTCTAGATGCTGAAGGATATGGCTCAAGTGTGTGGGAAGAAATAAAAGCTACATATTGGCTTGACGGCATTCCCAAAAAAAGTCTCTCAGGGCATGACTTACATGCCCATCTATGATGAACATTCGCTGGTGGGGCATACCTTGGGAATTGGCTGTGCTCAGAATTGTTTTTGGTAGAAAACTCTAGCAGAGCCACCGTATCTCTATTTCTTTGGTCGTCTATCCATTCCCTGATATTGCAATTAGCTACTCCAGCAGTTTCTACTCTACAAACCTTGATGTTTGAAAATTCTGACCCTTGAATATCGCCAGTATGCGAATATGCTTCCCTGTAGCATTGATCGTTTCAATAATAGATTCCCATTCGCGAGTCTCTAGTGATTGCTTATATGTGCACTTTTTTCCAGCCTTGCAAATAACACAATTATTAACACACACTCCTAATGCTATTACAAGCTTGTTAAGGCTCTAAATATCATGCTGCTGAATCCCATAGCATGCGCGTATTGAATCACACTGATCATAGAACTTCTGCAGGAGATCTGGTTGGGTTCCGCCTATGGGATTGTAGTCTATAGGGTTGCCCAAGAGAGTAGTGATATTCAAATGTTGTGCTAAAAACCGTGGCACCCAACCATTCCCAATAACTACACTCATCCCTCCTGCCGGTATTATCTTCTCTGCTTTCACACAAACACTGGTATGGGAAGGGGCAAAGCCTTGCTTTTCTTGCTCTAAGATCTATGAAAGAAAGGAATCTTCTTGGTGTATTGTTAAGTGGTCCATAAAGGCATGACTTTCACAAGAGGTTGAGGCACCTGCTTGACGACCTTGAATTGTTTCATGGCTTATCTGAAACTCAAGGCAAGCTTTGCTCTCACTCATGCCATTCTTGATGGCTTCTAGTACTTACTGTATCGTATATTCGTGGGGATCAGTCATTCCGTGTTGTTAAGCTGGTGTGAGTAAAACCGTGTTGATGGAATAGCTAATTTACACACCTGGCCGGAATCTGGGGGTGGCAGAGAACTGGGGTGCCTACCTTATTTATCAAGCAACCAAATACCTCTTGCGATAGCCAAAAATCCAATTTTCTTTCCCTCCTGTAAGGATATAATTGGTACTAATAAGGTGACCCATATTAAGGCACATGTGGGTAAAGAGTCATTTGGGCCATTTCACAATAGAACGGGAGATAAATCTCAAAATGTTATAGCAGAATAGACTTTTGACAAGAATTTTCACTTTATATTAGCAGGATGGGACTACTTTGCACTTGATAGTATTGTACTAAATGATGCACCTATAAGAGGAATTAATTTTCCTATTAGCAAGTACTATCTTGCAGATGCAGGCTCTGCATTGAAGAGAGGATTTCTACTACTTCCTTGTGGAGTAAGGTATTATCTTCGGGAATAGATTAATCCCTAACTCAATTAAGAAATGCTTCAAGTTCTATTAATTTATTCTAGAATACAGTAAAGTATAATTGAAATACTAATGGGAAATCTATAGGAGTAGGCCACAAACCAAGCAAGGACTATTAAACTTTGACGCTTACAGTGAAGAAATGTGATTGAGCAGACATTTGGTATTATTAAACACTGTTATCTCATTCTCCAAACTGTAGCTGAGATTCCATTTAATGTACAAGTTAAACATCTCCAGGTACTTACTGTATTACACAACTTGATATGGCAAATAGGACTATTAGATATTTACAACTTTAAAGTAGAAGAAAAATATTTTGAGCAAGGACTAAAAGAAAATAGTACACAAGTTATAGGAGAAGAACAACGAGAGGTAAGTGATGATGAAAATATGGCAAATATAGGAAACAATCTCGGCAAAATAATATTGTTTAACCATCAAACATATTTGAATCATAGGAGACAAGGTTAATCTTGTGTAGAAATAGGAGTAAGAAAAGCTCTAGCTACATTTTCATTACCCAAAAAAGTAATAACCTTAAAATGCATCAATTTCAGCCATAATTCAGGCATCACACAAAGTTTCTGCCTTCATCACCATAAATACAGTTGCGTTTCCAATGTCAACCAACAAGTGTTTTGCTATAACATGTTCCTTTAATATTTAGGAATTAGAATGCTTACTCTCCTAGATTCTCAGTGCTAACCGATTCTTTATAATACTTAACATCTTGGATTTATCTGCTAATTACTATAATAAAGCTCCAATAGCATGCCTTCAGCTAGGTGTAGACCTCCTCTTCTTAACCCTCTAACATACTGGATTTATTTCTGTGGAAACTACGTATTTCAAGTGCATCATTAGTAGCTTATCAGCAATTTCTTTCTCCACAGTATCACTACCAGTAAGCTTCTTGTAGTTTGTTTGCACCATCTGTCTGAGTTTGGTAATTTCACAGGGGCTAGTTCTTTGGGAGTAGTAGAAACAGCTATCTTCCAAAGTATACTCAATAGTATGATCTATTAGTTCTACTCTTGAACTCAAATATGGAATAGGTTGTCAACTGGTAATAGAAGGTGGTTGAATTGATATAGCAAATGTACAAGTTGGTCGGATATTGGGAAACAGCTTATCAAGTTCCTCAAAATGTAGTAAGGATTTTAATCAAAACCTTTAAGCGTCCTTATGAACCTATAAGAAATTGATTGGCAAGGAACTATAATAAATTTCAATTAAAAGCATCAAACCCACCAACAGATATGCAACCAAAACATCTTGTGGGATGGTTGGCAGTCCTTTCAATATATCCCAGCCAACGGCAAGGTTCTTCTTTTATCCATGATTAAGATCATATTCATGCTTTAACTAATATCACAATCATCTTAGTTGTAAAGGAAAACTATATATAAGTTATCACTTAGGGCACTCTCCTTATTCTTGACTTGCTGAAGTGTGAACTGCATTAGTAGTGACTTGTGACACTGTTAATTAACAGAATTCACAATAGGTTTCCATGTTTCTTTCTTAAACCCAGAATAGGATCTCTGGCCACATTGCACCTTGAGAAATAGTGATTGAATCAGGAAAAATTCACTTCCTGGGGACCAGACTTTTTTAGCCATTGACGAGAAAGAGTACTTCCAATGAAAGTCTAGATTCCTTATGGTGAGTAAACGGGTTTCTGGCAGGGACAAGAGGGACTATACCAACTGGAAGCAAAGTAGATTTCACAGTTGGGAAAAGGAAAAGACTTTTAGAAGCCAGAATAATATGATTTCTGCTAGGAGAGGCAATCGAGTTATGCTCCTTAAAGGGAATATAATATTTGGTCCAAGAGAAGGGAGGGGGGATGCTTTCACGAAACGGAGAACAATACTTATTCTGATAAATTAGAGCAGAGGTGTTTCCATGTACTAGAGAAAAAATATGTACCCTACTACAAAGAAAGAGAGATGCTTACCCAAAAGAGAAAATAATAAAATTTCCCCTAAAAGGTAAGAAGAGGTACTCTCTTACAGGAAAGAATTCAATAACTAAGAACAATAAGGTCCCATACATGAACACCTGAACTTTCATTCAGGGCCCTGGGTGAAGTTGCTTCAGTGAGAGTATTTAGCGGTGGCTAGGATAAAAAAAAGGTAGGCAGGGGAAAGATATTGCAATATCAGTGCCAAATGATGTTTTTACCGAACACCCCACTACAGCAAAAGCTCCCTCGCCAATCCTTCTTTTGTAACAGCATTTTTTTTCAACAGCTCTGTAAAAATAAGATTTCAAATATTGGTTGCCACCAAATAGACACTTAATATTCATCGGCCTATATTTCAGCTATACTGCCCTATGGAAACATATTCCTGAATTTGCAGGGTCTGTTCCTACAGTAACTACAGTCACACTTTACGTGATTTGAATATTCAACAAAGCTTTAATTAACTGACAAAACTATCTAACCATGCTAGAGAGTTTTATAAAACTGTCTCTAGAAACAGAGTATATTAGGAAAGTAAATTAATGCATTAGAAAAATTCAAAACAAAAATCCCAGGTTCTGGATACCATCCCTTGATTCTATCACAGCAGTGACTTAGTTTGGGCTAGAGAGTGACAATATCTCCATGAAGTTGGAAGAAATTGTATTCCAATATAGTAGTAGAATTTTGGGAAGCTATTTGTTTAGGGGATTAGGTAATCGCTATGATACATACCTATCCCTAATCTGCCGGACAAGGCACATTATCGCTTGTGGCTGCAACAGTTAACGATTCGTATCGCTCACCTTACTGCTCTTCCAGTCTGTTAGCCTTACATCGCCTATAGGAACACTGAGCCTTCTCACTCCTAGCCCTTGCGACTGCTTGTTAGTGATACGTTATTTAATCACCCTTTGATCAGTGATTGTAGACAAATGGTCGTAATAAGAATAAAGTATAAATTGAACTAATAGATAAGAAATAACAAAGGAAGTAACTTAGTTAGTTGCATGAAGAGCTATCTACTTGCATCCATGACCCTCATTAAATATACGCTCTTCCCACAACCCTAACCCTGGTCACTTTACTATGAGTCACCTCCTTACTATGACTTCCGTGTGAGTCATAGTATACAACTATCCTATGACTCTTATCTTGAATCATAGTATACCTTCTCCATAGTATCCAATTCCCACAATAAGTCATGTGCTCTAATCGTGTCACATCCATGAAACTCCTGACTCATACTTGTTGTTAGGTGCAAAAGTCATAACATCATATGACCAAACAAGCGTGAGTCATAAAAACCATAAACATAAATCAAACCAAATATTATAATCATAAATGATCTCACAAATTGTGAGTCATGTTAAATATTCCATATTCCTAAGTCACGATTTGTGACCATAGCTCCTCTCTCCCCTCAGCTTGAGTCCCATCAAGCTATTTCCCGAGTTTTATTACTTGGTTCCCAAGTCTTCTTGCATCCCGATGGAACTTTCTCAGAATTTGTTCCGTAGCGCGTAACTATATCCTGATCATATCCAATGTCAGGTCTGCCACTTGGATAGTTCGTTTTTGGTGCGCAATAGTGGCTTGTTGCGCTTCGAGGGTCTCCTCTTGGAGTCTAATCGTTACTTGGGCTTCCTCCAGGTGTATTTCCAAACCTCAAATTTTACTGTAGAGGCATTCAATATCTGCCTGTGTGTGTTGACCCTCTGTGTAATCGTTTCAGATTTATTCTCCCATCTCCAACCTTCCCCTCCTGGCTTTCGTGCGTTGAGCATCCTGCCTTCTCAGTTCTTCTCTTTTTCCCCACACTTTGGGGTAGTATCCCACCTGGATCTTGGCATCCCGGTAGGGAAGAAAATTGTTCTGGTAATACTACTCCCATCGCGTTTCGGCATGTGGTTGTTTTGGCCAGTAACTGGCTCCCTCCTTGTCTCCTCTATGGACATTTCAATGCTCCTCGTAGCATGCCGTCCAGCCCATCGCCTTGTGTTCAGAAGCCATTTGCCGATCCTCTACTATGGCATAACCTGGGCTAGTTGGAGTGATTTCTCCCATTGGGTCTCGCCAACTGTCGTTCGTTGCTTCTTGTTTGATTTCTTCCCAGCTTTGGTTTATCTGGGTATCGTTCGTGAAAGTGTTTGATTGCATTTTCCGCGTGTTTGAAGTTGTCTGCTGCGTACCACACTTTATCGTGATCAGGAGAATATCCCATCCACTTAGCTCTAAACTGATGTTTTCTTTAATGTAGGTGTAAGTCGACAGTTTCCTCTAGTTCGTATTCTGTCTCGCCTTCGATTGCTATTGGTGGTTCAGGTAACGGGATCTGTGGTAGGAATCTTTAGTCTTGGTAGGGTTTGAGAAGTGAGATGTGGATGGTGTTGTGTATTCTCATCGATGGGGGAAAGTCCAGCTTATATGAACTGTTCCCCACTCTTGCCAAGATCTTGAAGGGCCTCATCTTTCTGTAATAAAGTTTCTTGGATGGTCTGGTGGTCCTTACGTTTCTTGGTAGGAACCATACCATGTCTCCTATTTTCAAATTCGGATCGTGTTTTCGGTGTCGATCGTAATTTTCTTTCTGTCAAAGTTGTGTGGTAACCATTTCCTTCCATAAGGTTTCATGCCATTGGTTTATCTCATATGCCGCTATCTTCCGATCCGTTATCAGATGACCACCTGCGTCATGTTTCGTTTGTTGTCCATAGTTTGCAAAGAACGGTGTTGTCCTAATTGTTTCTTGTTGACCGTTATTGTATGCAAACTCCGCAAAAGGTAACAGTTCGTTCCAATTATCCTGTTGATAATTCACGTATGCTCTCAGGTATGGTTCCAGGATAGCATTGGTTCTTTCGGTTTGTCCATCCAGTTGCGGGTGGTAAGCCGTTCTTAGTTTCCATTAGATTCCCAACCTCTGGGCTGTCTCCATAGTTCCGAGGTGAACAGATTTCCCCTATCGGTGATGATATCGTGTGGTAGTCTATGTAGCCCAAAGATTTCTTTTACAAATGTTTGCGCATATTGTTTTGTTGTCATATCTTTCCAGCATGAAATGAAATAGTTCATCTTGGTAAGCCTGTTGATGACTACTAGGATAGCATTGTAGCCATATCACTTTGGTAAATCTGTGATGAAGTCCATAGATATCGGTTTCTATAGTTTATCTGGTGCTTCGTTCGATTGAAGTTGACCATACGGCGCATGTCTGAATGATTTCGTTCTCTGACGAAAGTCGCAATTTTAGATGTATCGTCTGATTGTCTCCCGCATTCCTGGCTAGTAGTTACTAAGGCTGATCAGTTCCGTGGGCTTTGCTGTCCCTCTATGTCCTACCTGCAGGACGTCGTGTATTCTTCTGATAAGTTCCGTTCTTATATCTTCTTCTTCTGATACTCAGATATTTTTCTGATACCATAGGCATTCATTTCTCAATTAATATAGCCGTAAGGCTACATCCTTCATTTCCTTTATTCTGTCTTCCAATGCTTTCCGTATCTCTTGTATGTGGGGATACTTCACACTCTGTTCTTTTAGCTTCCTTATCCCTGATTCGGGAAAACTTATTGTCTCCATTTCCTGTATTTTCATGTGCTCAAAATATTTTTTTTGAGGTAAAAAGATCCTTCGTTTCTGTTTGATCCCATCGTCATCTTCTTCTAGCGTGTCTTGACCTCTCCTCGTCTGTGCGTCAGGTTTGCCGCCTTCTTTGCCTAGCTAATATTCAATCCTAATGTTATATTGGCATAACTTCTTGCTCCACCGAATCTGACATTGGTTAAGGTCCTTGATTGTCGTGAATGGAACCAGGTTCTTATGGTCAGTCAGGATTCGAGTCCTATAGTGGCTTCCCAACAAATATCTTCTCCATTCCTTGAGTGCCTGTACTATGGCCAATAGTTCTTTATCATGGATATCATAGTTACATTCCGCATTCGTAGTTGTCTTCGATCGGAGGGCTAATAGTCGCCATTTATTGTCCTTGCATTATTGCGATAGAATCTCTGAACACATGTATTTTGAAGCTTCAATTTTGATCATAATTAGTTTTTCAGAGTTGTAATGATTCAGACCTGTGGCAGAGGTTATCTTTTTCCTCATCGCATCGAAAGCCTCACTCTCTTCAGTTCCCCATTTCCATTTGGTGTTCTTCTTTGTAAGGTTGTATACGGGTCTTGGCGATCTGCGGAACCCTTCTGTGAATCTTCGGTAAAAGTTGCAGAAGTCCATGAACCTCTGGATGTCTGTTTTGTTCTTTGGTATTACCCATTCCCATATGGCTGCCGTTTAGATAGGATCCATTCGTACTGCTTCTTGGTTGATAATAAACCCGAGGTATTCCACCTCGGTTTTGTGGAATTCGCACCTGGTAGGCTTGATATTAATTCCGGATTTTCCTATTGCTTCCAGAATCTTTCTGACGTCTTTGTGGTGTTGTTCCATTGTTTCTGAAAACACCAATATGTTATATAAATACACTATGCAGCATATGTCTAGGAATCAGTGTAAGGTCTGATTGATCCATCTTTGGAATGTTGCAGGTGCGTTGGTCAAGCCAAACGGCATTACCAAATATTCATAAGTACCATATCGTGTTCCAAAGTTGGTCTTCCACTTGTCTACCTTCTTGATTCGTATGGTAGAGTATGCATCCTTAATATCCAGTTTCGTAAAGTATCAGGCGCTGTACAGCCTGTCCAAGGCTTCCCCGATCAGTGGTAGTGGGTACTGATCTTTTTTTGTAACTTCATTAAGTCCGCGGTAATCCACGCAGTGTCGTAATTTTCCGTCTTTCTTTTTGACGAAAAGGAACGGGGCTCCTGTTTCTGCGAAGCACTCTCATATCCATCCTCCTTCCAGATTCTGTTTCAAATAGCTCCTCAATTCTTCCAGTTCTGCCGTTCCTATTGGATATAACCACTTTGCAGAGATCGTCTTTGTTGAAATTCTTCAATTCATTTCATATGTATATTTCCTACGGTAATATTGTTTATGTCTCTGGTTTTTGTTATTTCTCGTTTACTCAGGGAAACTACAGACATTACTACAGTTAGGGTATACCATATTCTCAGTTATATTTCTTGATAATGTTTGAGGATTAATGTGTATATTTCTTATGTTATGTGCGGGTATTCTCGGTTATCTTTTCATATATAGTGACCTTTTACCGATCACATATCATGTGTTATCTTTCCTTTTATTTCGTGCAAACCACTTCAGATTAAGCATACTTTTGGGATTTCCTTGGTAGTTTTTCAGGTTCACACATGTTCGCACTTAAGTTTCTTACAATGTTTTCGCTATTCTTGTTACTGAGTACATGGAGGATACGCACCTGTATAAATAGCTGGTGGCCGCCTACCTTATTTAGTTGATTAAGGACAAGAACTACTACCAATCTACCTTCATATTACAATACTCCTCACCCAAGCGTGCACATAGTATACTCTTAATACTGTGTTGTATTTTCGTACTCATGCAAAAAGATTGTGCCAATACACATAATTCAATAGGTTATGAGCCCAGTCCATCCATAGCTATACCATTTACCTTCACACGCTATTCTTATTCACCACGAAACAAATACCTTAAGAAACGAAACTAACAACTTTCACCAAAAATTCATTCGTGCAACATCGAAACATTTTCATAGAAACGAAACACCAGACAAAACATTGGTTGAAACGAAATATTGTTCGAAAAACGAAACGTTCTAGGCCAACATTCTTGTTAAATCAATATGACAAGTCTTGGTGCTCGTTGCTAAAGTCCGAGTTTTCCTCCCTCACTAAATTCAAGTTCTTACAGAAAGTGCAATATCCTAGCTGCAACCACTCACTAGTGCAAAGCAAAGTACTGGTACTTAGCAACCAAAGTCACTTTGTCTTTACTGAGCGAAAATGGCCACTGCAGAAACCACAGTGCCTCCTTTAGAAACTCCTGCACCAAACCCCAGATCTCATACCAACAACTCCAAACCTGGTTTGGCACCGAGTTAAAAATTGAGCTCCATCCCAAAGCTTACTGGTCCTGATAACTACTGGACCTGGCGAGATATCTCGGAATATTTCCATACTTTATATAATTGCTGGGACATGGTAATGGAAAAGGAAACCCTACTGGAGGAAGAAGAGGAGGAGGATGGAAATAATACCTCTGAGAGATTAGATGAATTTCGCGATGAATACGAATGGGCCTCTGCCTACTTCTTTGAAATAATTGACTCCTAATGGCTCATTTTGTTGGCCACCCACAAAACACCCCCAGCTATCTGGAAAGTGTTCCAAGATAAATTTGTAAGAGAAAATACCACCCTCTTTATCGAACAACTCAACACTGTTCTCTATACCAAGTACTATATCTCTGCACCTATTGCAGACCATATCAACAAGTACGATACCCTCTGGAATCGAATGCATTACCATTGCTCTTACTTCTCTGCCAATGACTGATATGCTCTACCATTTGCATTCAAATCGGTATTCGAGTTACCCGAAGCTAAAGCAGCAGTTCTTCTCCGCTCCCACCCCTTGTCGATGTGTAACATCGTCGACAACCTTGAAACCAAGGAGGACCTTACCTACTACCATTTCACCAACAAGTTGTTCGATATGCGATCCACGGTTAGCCCTGAGGACGACAAAGCGTATAAAAGCGCTCATGTCAAAGGAAAAGGAAGGGAACCTCCTAGGAGACCTGCGGCCTCATCCAAGGAATGCACCTACTGCATAATGCATTACCCCACTGCTCGCGCTGTGGGACAAACCTGGAATGAGTTTAATAAACTCAAGGGTGACAACCAAAAGTAGATGGAAAAGAAAGCTGTTAGTTCAGCAAAGATCGGCAAAGAAGAAATATCTGAACTGCAACCTAGACCTTCTCATAAACTTTGAACCAAGTACAGGGACTTTTAAGTTAGGCGATGATTCGGTAATAGAATCATGCGGCCGAGGAACTATCAAGCTCATACCCAAAATATCAAATAGTCATGTAGCCCCTGTATTCCTTAAACATGTTCTCGGGGTTCCGAAGTTAGATCAAAGTAACTTGTTGTCATGGCGCGCTATTGTTTCTTTGTGGAATGGTTTTTGTTAGCCTAGTAAAGGTGCGGATATGTTTGTATACAGGGAGAATAAAAGAGAAGTGATATGGGGAAAGCTTGATGGTCGGGATTATGTTTTGCAGGAAGAAAAAGTAGTGGCGAACAAGATGACTTACCAACAGTGGCATGAAGCTTTTGGACATCCTTCACCATCCTACCTCAAAAGTACCAACTACTCAGACAATCCAACTATCCCTGAAGTTCCGAAAGGCTGACAGTGTGAAACCTGCATTACGTCCAAATCAACAAAACGAAAACCCGAATCTACAGACAAAAGATGTGAAAATCCTTATAATTTAATCCACTCTGATCTTAGAGGAAAATCCTCAACCCCTTCCTTTAGAAACTCCTGGTACTATATCTCTTTTATTGATGATTGTACACGGTATACCTGGATTTATCCTCTTAAAGCCGAATCTGATACCGTTAAAGTATTCAACCAATTCATTAAAGAAAGACACATACGGGACAACGTTACAATAAAACGATTCAGGAGTGATAACGGAGGAGAATATTTCAACAAAGATATGACAACCATGTTTGAAAAACTGGGTATCATACATGACAAAATACCTCCTTAATCTCATGAATCTGAAGGCGTTACCGAATGGTATAATAGGACCATTATCACATATACACACTCTATGTTGTCAGGTCTTACACCGCGTTTATGGGCATAAGCAGTTACAACAGGTTTATACCTCGGGAACATCCTCCCTAACTGATCCATAGGAAAACTAACACTCTATGAATGTCTCTACAACAAGAAGCCGTTAGTAAACTACCTACGCTCCTATGGGATCAAATGCTTTGTTCATATACCTGTGGAGGCCAGGAAACCAGGAACAAAGTTACAGCCCCGGGCCATAGAAGGATACCTTGTTGGATATACTTCCTCTAGCAAGATATACCGTATATACATACCATTATTGCACAAGATCTCAGAAACGCGTCAGCTATACTGGACAACAAAAGTTATACTACAACTAGATCCCAAGGAACCTGTACCCTCATCAGAGACCTTTGCAACAGTCTACCCACCATCCTACCAAAGAGAACCTACACTCGATGAAGCTCTACCACTGGAAGCAAATGACAAAACAACCATTGAATTATATCTACCTCGACCGGCTCAACATCCTGAAGATTATGACCGTCCCCAAACTCCAGGTGAAACACTGGAACCTCCTGTACTGAAGATACAACCAGAAAATCATTCTGAGATACAGACTAGATCTGGCTAACTGTTATGCCACTACAATACTTTGGCAGAAATGTCACTGTACCATCTGACGTTATCCCAAAACCTACACCCAAGCAGTGAACAGCTTGCTTAAGTAACATTGGACCCATGCAATGGACGAGGAATTAAAGGCACTTGAGAAAAGTTGTACTTTTGATGAAGTAGATAAACCTACAGGACGCAAGATTATTGACAGTAAATGGGTCATTAAGACTAAGTGAAATGCTGATGGTACATTGGAAAGGTAACGAGCAAGTGCAGTTGCCAAAGGATTCTCACAAGTACCGTGTTTTGACTTTGAAGATACTTTCGCTCTGGTCATCCAATATGAATCACTACGCTTCCTCCTTGCAATATGTGTTAAAAACAAATAGATACCACTGCAATTCGATGTCAAATCTGCATTCCTTTATGGTGAGTTGAAAGAAGAAGTCTACATGCGACCGTTACCTGGGTTCGGTAATGGAGACAAAGTATGGCGACTTAACCGATGTCTCAATGGACTTAAGCAATCTGCGAACGAATGGTACTCTCTCCACGCTAGATACTTAACATCCAAAGGTTTTACGACATCCGCCCTTGACCCATTCATGTTTGTTCACGGTAAACACGATAGATACCTCTCAGTTTACATTGATGACATCGCTATATACTCAGCCAACACCCCCTAAGCTACTTCTCTCATAGAAGACCTGAAAACGGCATTTGAGATTAAGGACTTGGGGGAAGCTACATTCCTACTTGGCCTCCACATCACCTATACAACAGACGGGACTCATCTTACCCAGCAACGATATATCAAGTCAGTCCTCGAGCGATATGGTATGGAAAACTCTCAGCCAGTCTCTACCCCCTTACCTATATGTATACAACTACGGAAAGGGTTAGTGAATGAACAGATACCGGACATGTCAATATACCAATCGATAATAGGATCACTTATATACCTGACACCTGGTAACAGAGCCGATCTAGCGTATACAATATCCTTTCTCTCATAATTTTCTTCCTGCCTGACCGAAATCCACCTAAAGGCCGCTAGACACGTCATTCGGTACATTCACGGTACAAAAGACATTGGACTCTTCTACCCTAGTACAACTACCTATGCTATGAACACCTAAGTGGATTCGGACTTTGCAGCTTGTCTTGTTACCCGCTGCTCCTTCTCAGGGTATGTTATTTTCTTTCACAATGCCTGTATAACTTGGCGGTCCATAAAGCAAGCCTCTGTTGCAACATCTACTATGGAAGCCGAATATGTAGCTATGTCCCTAGCAGCAAGGCAAATCCAATGGACATCAAAGGTCCCGCTGACATCCTGCTTACAACCCTAATCGCTTTACATGGCGAAAATACCTGCGTAAACTTTCTAGCAATCAACCATCAACATAATGAACGAATAACACCTATCGAGATGCATTTTCACAAAATACCAGAAGAGATCGATAACGTTTCTTTCACAGTGTTGAAGGTTGCATCATCAGAAAACCTTGCTTAAATTTGTACCAAGGTACTTGCAAAACCGGCACATGAATGGGTGATGAGATTGTTGGGCTGTAGATATTTAGTGGAAGTGTTGAAATTCTTCAATTCGTTTCATATGTATATTTCCTACGGTAATATTGTTTATGTCTCAGCTTGGTTATTTCTAGTTTACTCTGGGAAACTACAGAATTTACTAAAGCTAGGGGATACCATATACTAGGTTATATTTCATGATAATGTTTGAGGATTAATGCGTATATTTCTTATGTTATGTGCGGGATTCCACGTTTGTCTTTCCATGTATAGTCACCTTTTACCAGTCATATATCATGTGTTATCTTTCCTTTTATTTCGCGCACACCACTTCAGATTACGCATACTTTTGGGATTTCCTTGGTAGTTTTTCAGGGTCAAACATGATCGCACTTATGCTTCTTACAATGTTTTTCCTATTTTTGTTTCTGAGTACATAGAGGATACGCACCTGTATAAATAGCTGGTTGCCGCCTACTTTATTCAGTTAATTAAGGACAAGAACTACTACCAATCTACCTTCATACTTCAATACTCCTCACACAAGCATGCACATAGTATACTCTTAATACTGTATTGTATTTTCGTACTCATGCTATAAGATTGTGCTAATACACATAATTTAATAGTCATTTCTTCTTCCAGGTTAATCTCGTGTTACACTCCCTGTCTGTAAGGCGGTAACATGGTCTTTTCTTTTTCTTTAAATATATCTAGGTATTGGTAATATGCCTCTGGTATCCTCGGTTCAAAGGGTTCAGTCTCTTGGTACTTTTTAGCCTTAATCGCCGGTTCGGTACTGACATTTATCGCCTTCAAATCGCATTGGCCATCCTCCTGGTTCCACTTGAGAATGCTAGTGGCATCTCCTCTTCTGTAGAACTTCCCTAAGGCTTGAGCCGAGATCTCGCAGATCTCTATTCGTTTCCAGTCCTTTCCTGTTCCTTCCTGGGTAACCTCTTATTCGTTTCTGACCTGGTCTCTTTTGTGGTCTGTACTTCCGAATCTTTTGTCTTCTCCTTCAGTCTTTGCAAGTTCTTCAACATCCTTGCCAGCCCCATCCAGATATCTTTCACATATCAGTTGTGCTTTCCTGTCACTGGAGGTGAATATATAGTCTTCGTCCCTGAGGTTCACCATTACTGCCTTCAGTTCGCTTGTATAATCGGCATATATTACACTAGCATTGGTTGTAAGCCTGTTCTTGACTGCTAACCCACTTCGTGGTGCGATGCGCCCATAAGTTCCCTGTGGTAATCCGATGGGAATGCCGGTTCAGATAACTTCTTGCCCTTTGGCTCGTATCATTGCTCTTTCGCTAGCATACATGTCATTTCCTGCCACCCTCAGGGAGCCTCGTGTCGGCATCTTTGCCTGTTTAGTCAGCCTTTTGACTAGGGTTTGGTGACCCTCTTTGGCTTGGACCATTGAGAACTTCATGACTAACTTCTCTTCCAGGCCTTAGGCTTCTCGAACTGTAAATACTCGTGGTGACTCTTTTAAACACCAGGTCGTGCATCTCTCCCTATCAAACATGATGGTCCCCTTTCCTCAATCAATTATGGGGCCCTATTCTCTTAACCAAGTCATTCCATGAACTACTTCCTGGTTTTATAAGTTTGCCACTTGGAATGTAATCATTTCCCTATGGTAACGGATGTCCATAGGTACTGTCGTCGTATCTGTTACTGGACCCATCGCATTGAGTTTGCCATCCGCAAGGTAAATCTCTCATTGCTGTTTGGCCTTCGCCATAGGCATGCCGCACTTTTCGCATACCTCGTGATCAATAAAGTCCTTAGTAGCTTCTGAGTCAATCATTCAATTGAAGCAGATAATCTTGTCTCTGCCATGTAGTGGTATTTTTACCATGACAGGGTTGTTTTCGTGTTTCCGTGATTCCGTGTTGTTTTTGCCGCATAGAAGTTTCGTATCTCGATGGGTTTCTTTTTCCCCTTGTCCCTCAGACCATCGCTGACTGTGGACTGTCGTCTTTTTCCTCCTTGTTCTTTTCACTTTCGAGGTCCATTTCGCAGATCGCAGTTATTTGTTTCCATATTGGGTTCTGAACCCTACTTACTGTCCTTGCCAGGTATTCTTTCTCATCTCTCTGGTTGGTGCCGTTTCTCATCATGTGTCCTGGCTTTGCACATGCCATACACAGAGTGTTGTTTCGTCTTCTCCAATACTCGCTATTTGATATGATGAGGGCTTGCCTTCGCCGCGTTGTATCTAGGTGCATGGAATCTCCGGGTGACTCCACTGGTCTTTGGGTTTTGAATATGCCGTCGTAGTTCTTGGCTTTGTCATATGTTTTTGTCTTTGACCTTCCCCGTATATGTTTGATAACATCCAAGCAATTTTCCTGATTAATGGCCCATACTGCCATTTCCTCAGTTGTAGGGAAGTTTTGAGCCCTCATGGCCCATGCGTTCTGGACTTCTTCATTTATGCCTCTTAGGAAGGCCCTTCCCAAGGTTGCTTCATCGTATTCCGCTTCTATTACCAATAGTCGCAACTCAATCCAGAAATCAGTCATATTCCGATTCCCTTGCTTGATTTTCTTGATTTTATTTCTTGCTGTTTCTCTAGCCTCCACGTCACCGAATTGGATGTGCAGAGTTGCTTGAAATTCTGCCTATCGATTCCAGGTGGCAGGCGTCTTTCCTTCCTCGTAGGGAGTAATCCATTTGCCTGTGGATTCCCTCAATAGGGATTTGGCAAGGTCTACTTTTTGTTCGTCTTCGTTTTCTTCCCACCCTAGTGCTGTGTAGTCCATTGCCAGTTGGACTAGCCATACTCGCAGTTTGGTACGGTCTCCTGTGAACCTATCTGGGGTTTTGATTTTGGCCTCCGTACCGCCTGTTCCAGTCGATTTTCTTGCACTTTGCAGATCAACTCTGGGTGTTGTTCCCTAGTAAGAGTTATCGTATCCACTGGACCTGTTGTCCCTGAGTTCCTGTGTATTGGGGATCCTCACAAGCTCCCTGACCCTAATCTCGATCTCGCTTCCACATTGACCGGGCTTGGGGGTCTCGGCGATCCTTCGCGCGATATCTCGCCTAAGGCTTGTTTAAGTTCTGCTTGTACTGCTAAGAAAGTATGTGGATCGTTGAAGTCTGGTACTTTTGTACATGTAGGTGAATCCGTTTTGTATTCATTAAGTGTCACAAAGGACGCAACCAAATATTACCAACCTATCCCTAGTCTAACTGACAAGGCACACTATCGCTTGGAGCTGCAACTGGTAACGATTCGAATCGCTCAGCTTACCGCTCTTCCAGTCCCCTAGCCTACATCGCCTATAGGAATGCTGAATCTTCTCACTCCTAGCCCTTGCGACTGCTTGTTAGCGATACGTCACTTAATCACTTTTCGATCAGTGATTGTAGATAAATAGTCGTAATAAGAATATAAGTATAAATTGAACTAATAGATAAAAAAATAACATTAGAAGTAACTTAAGTGGTTGCTTGAAGAGCTATCTACTTGCGTCTTTTTTTTTCCTTTTTTTTTTTTTTTTTTTTCATATCATATATTCGTTGTTAAGGTACAAGAACTTGCATGCAGCGCTAGCTATGGCATAAACAAAACCTTAATCCCAAAATCCAAAAATAAAAGAAACCATCAGTACATAAAAACTCCATCTGGGCAGTTAACTGTCCATAAACCAATTACAGTAAAGTCAAGTAAGGAAAAACCAGCCAAGAAAACATACAGAAACCAAGCTTTCAAGTGGGTAAGAACCAAAGGTTCTACGAATATGGGGAGGAATAAAGGGGACTGGCAGGAGACCCTGTGGGGGTGGGGGCGACCAAAGGAGGCGGGGAAGAGAGTGGAGATAGCAGTATGTCAGGGGGGACGCCAACCTGTGTCTCATGTAAATAGAAGACCAGGTTGAGGAGGAGTAGTATGGAGGACCAGATGGGGTCGGTCGGGCCTATCCCTATAACGCCTTAGAGGTGGCGCCTGCGAGCATCGACGGTGGCCGAGCAGGAGAGTATGGCATGCTGGAAGTCTTCATAATAGTCCAGGGATCGTGGACAGAGGGTGGGCTCCCCCACTGAGGCCCATGAGGTGTGCAGGGCTAGGTAGCTCTTGTGGGCATGTATCTGAAGAATGTGGCCTGCCATGAACTTGCCCAGGCCCATAAAAGGATGTCGGGACAGGGACAGTTTGTAGGGCTAGTAGGGTGGTGGAGGACAGGCATCTCCCCAGTCGTTGATATGGGACTGGTGGGCCTGCCTCCTAAGGCCAGTATAGGCGGCTCGCATCGCAGGTCGCGGGTGGAGAAGAGGGCAGAGGGGTGCTAGATCTGCACGTGGTATAGGGACAAAGGACAAGGATCCCAAGATGGAGAGGATAAGGTGGGCTATCACATCCACTGGGAGGTGTGTGCGGACAAGCGGTGAGGGAGGAGCAGTTTTCCAGCAGAGAGGATTGACATTGGGTAGGAGACATGTACCAAGGTGACACCATGAATTAGGAGCGCGGGCTTGGAGGAGAGAGAGAAAGTACAGGGGGAGCCGCCCTGTGGCTGGGTTGATGGTGGGCGGGGCACACACCAGTCTGAGTCGAGCAAGCATACGCCGCTGGGCGTATAGGAGGGCGATAAAAGGGAGGCTGCTCTCCAGGGAGATGACATAGAGTAGGGTCGAGCGGAAGCAGTTGGTAACCCATCTCTGGATCTGGTGCCAGAAGACGGTCCTGTGCTGTAGCAAACTGTGGGAGGGTACAAAGAGGTCAGCAACGTGGGTAAGAATGGGGAGAAGAAGGGAGATAGCGATTCGGTGACACAGGTTGGGGGAAAGGCCTGCCCCTGGTGGGGAAAGCCTATGAACAGTGGCGAAGGCGCCTTAAGCAAGCGCAAGACGCTGGGAGAAATGAGTGGAGGTGGGAAGGGATGGGGTGAGCCAGTGGCCGAGCCACCTGAGAGAGTTGGCCGGATGGAAAACCTACCCATCCAAGTGTATGGGAATCATGTAAGGAGAGCCCCACTGGTTCTTAGTGCACCAGTGGATAAGCTCTATCATTGGAACTGAAAAGGAAACTTTGCGTGCTACCTACTGGCGCTTGATCCTGCAAAAAGCTATTTGCAGTAGCTGAACATTGCAGCGGTAGGAGGAAGATGATACACTCAATGCAAAATCATCAATATAGGAAAGAATAAGGCCCCTAGAAAGGGAGAAATGAAGGGAAGAAACATAAATAAACAAAAAGCAAAGGAGATACAGGAGACCCCTTTGGGGTGCCAACAGAGACGGAAGTAAAATTCCAGGTGAGCCAAGGAAAAGAAGACGGCATGTGCGGCTGGTAAGGAAGGACCTGACATAGGAGATGAGGTAGTGGTTGACGCCTATTTTCCTGAGTACGGCGGAGTGAAAATGGGGATCCATGTTATCAAAACCGCCTTGATATCAAGGAAGAGGGTGGAGACCCGCAGGGCTGGGCGGTGCAGGGTGCGGATTGTAAGGGCAAGGGTGGAAATGGTATCAAAAGGGGAAAGGGCCGCAAGGAAGCCACATTGGTGGAGGGTGAGAGGTCCACAGGCCCTGGCAACAAGGGTGAGGCGGGAGGCAACAATTCTCTCCGGAACCTTGGAGATTGTTTCGAGGATGAGGATGACCCTACAGGAGGCCGGAGTGTCATAGGATGGCTTGCCTGGCTTGTCCTGGACCACCCCATTGGCCTTTTTGAGGGAAGGAGGGTTGAAACCATAGAGCAGAAGAGGGGAGAGGAGTGAAACTAATAGGAAAGGATAGGTGCGATAGACTACTTTCCATACCCTATAGGGGACAGTGTCTTGGCCTGGTACTGAGGAGGAAGAGGAGGCCTTAAGGGCGGCAGAGATCATATCTGAGGACTGCTCGAGGGTGTCTGAGTAGGGAGGATGATGCAGGGGGCGTGGGGGGAGGGACGTGATGGAAAGAAATGATGGAGGAGGGCGTTATTAATAGACTTGGGGGTGTTGGCCCCTGGGAGAATGGGGAAGCGAGTTGTAGAGGAGCCTAGTGCCAGGCGTTTGGTAGCCAAAAGGGTGGAGGGAGTGGCGTTGAGGAAGAGGGAGGTCCAGTGGGCCTTTTTGCTCTCTCTATGGCTTTGAAGTAGCCTAGGCGGGCCAGACTGGCAGCGGAGATGTCCCTCGAAGAGCGGGAAGCACGTGCCTTGCGAGCAGCGCAGTGGTGTTCCTTCCTAAGGGTAGCGAGGAGGGGTGACCACCAGGGCTTGGTCCTGCGAGATGGCCGCGAGAGTGGGGTATCATTGCGTAGAAGGGAGAGAACACGACCAAGATGGGTGTCCAACTATACGGATAGTGAGGCGGATGTGGGGAGGCAGGGGGCGTTGGGGACCGTCAGCTCCTCAAGCAGAGGTGAGAGGGTAGCCCAGTCAGTCAAGGCCTAGTTAGGGCGGGGAGGAGGTTGCATGTCATTAGGATGCCTAAAGGAGAGCAAAATGGGGACATGGTCTGTGCCAGTTGAGGGGAGGAGAGTCCTCAATGATAAGAAAAAAGGAAATAATACAGGAGAACCAAAGGAAAGATCTAATACAGATGGTCTGCCCCTGCCACCCAAAGGGAAGCGGGTGTAGACATCAGGGGTATTCAAGAGCTGGTAGCCATGCTGTGCAGCCCTAGAAAAGTAAGGGAAAGAAACTGCTAACTCAGAGGGGGTGTGGGCCAGTAGCGGGTCACAAGAAAGGTGGTGGATATTGAAGTCTCCTAGGGAAACAATAGGACACCCATCCAATGGAAACAACTCAAATGGAGAAATAGTAAGCAAGGCAGATGCCCTGCTAGAGAGAGAATATGAGTTCAGTACCCGAAGGTGTGAAAAGGAAAACCCAAACAGCCTATCTGTCCGGAAAAAATCAAGGCCCATGGTGTCCGATCTCCCTAAGAAAACGGGAAGTATGACACTCATTGGAGAGTAGGGAAGAAAGAAATATAACTAGCCACACATAGCTTTTTAGGGGAGGAACAGGGGCGGGAGAAGGACTTGAGGCAAGCAAAAGTAGTAACAAGTTCTCGAAATACTGGAGGATCCTGGATACACACCAGGGAAACAGGAAAGGCAAGTTCAACTAAGGAATTAAAAACGGAAGAAAACACATCCCAGCCACCAAGGCAGTTGTTTTGAGCAAGGAAAAGAAAAGACGAGGCCCTAGGGGCCTCATGCAGGGCAGGGGTGGTTGTGTAATCTATTTCTGGGAAAGCCTATAGGATCACGGGGGGCAGGAGAAGGGCTAGGCGCCATCTAGGTTGGTGGGACTCCGTGCCAGGAGGAGGACCTGGACATGCCCAGGACGGACTGGGCGGGCCTCATGGGACTGGGGGTGGTTAGGTCAATGGCAGGACTCAAGTGACCTCGAGGAGGTGTGGAGGTGTATGTGGTTATTGTGGTATCAGGAGGGAGGTCTGGAAAGTCATCCATATCGTCATTGTCTGTGGGGTGCGGGGCAGCAAGCGGTAAAGGGGAGGGAGGAGGGCCTAGATGGACAGTCTCGGTCACGGGCGGAGTGATCACCATTGCAATTTAGTCAGTATAGGGGGGAGGTTAGGCAGCAGTTTAGTACTTGTTTGTTGTTGCCCTGGTTAGGGCAGGAGGGGTTTGAGCATCTGTGGTAAGCTCTCGTGTGGTGAAGGGAGCAGAAGGGACAGACTGGGTGGGAGATCCTGCATCAGGGGGCCACATGGCCAAAGGCCTAGCAATTGTGGCACTGTGTGTAGGGGGAGGAGGAGAAGGCCCTCTCAGACCTTCTATTGGCTGAGAATAGAGGAACATGCAGGAGGAGGTAGGAGGCGTGCTCAGGGGCGGTGGTTAAAACAACTGAGCAGGAGTGCTCGAGGCGTGAGGCTGGGTCCCTATTAAGGAACCTAGGAGAGAGGACGGGGACTCCAGTGGAGGTGAGGATTGAAGTGGAGAGGCAGGAGAAGAGGTCATGTTCATTATTGGAGAGGCAGGATAAGGGACAGAATGGATCGCTATCTGAACGGCTGTCAGGGCTGGACTTGAGGGGAGCCAGGGGTTGTCGCCAACCGGAAAAGATTGATTGAGACGCGTGGTGGTGGCCTCAAAATAGGGGGCTTAGGTGAGGCCAGGGACCTGGCCATCAAGGCCAGTGAGGGAGACAGAGCCACGATCGTTGACAGAAGCCTTGAATCCAAAGGGGAGGGAGGAGTTTACATCAACGAGAAGAGAGGCGGCCAGGTCAGGAAGGAGGCTGGATATGACTGCTGCATCAGGGCGTAGGGATAGTGAGGAGAGGGGGGCAAAAACCTGTGGGGGGCAGTGGTGAGAGGGGGTGGAGAGGGTGGTGAATGTGGTTGAAGGGAGGGAAAGCCAGAGTTGGAGGAGGTCTGGGTCGCTTGGGTGGCTGCTGCAGCCGCGACCTTGGCCGCAGTCGGAGGGCTTGTGGGAGACTTTCTCCTATTCCTCCTCCCTACTACGATATCGGCATAGGAGGGGGCGAAAGTATCACAGTCCCAGAACTCATCGCCAGAGAAATCGTGGATTACTAGGGGGGT
>QFET01001587.1:0-16586 GCA_003316355.1 Tuber calosporum
ACAAAATCACGATAACCCAGCAGTTGGGCATGGCGGAACCAGCAAAACTACGGAACTACAATCCCGACAATATTATTGGCCAAAGATGCAAGACGACATAAAGAGATATGTCAAGAATTGCGATACATGCCAAAGAACGAAAGCGATAAGGCACGCGCCCTACGGACTACTACAACCGAACAAGGCGCCACACCAACCATGGAAATCGATAGCAATGGACTTCATCCGGGACCTGCCGAAATCAGACAATTATGATGCCATCCTGGTGGTCATCGACCGCTTGACAAAAATGAGCCATTTCATACCCTGCAACAAGGATATGAACACCAAAGAATTTGTCCAGATATTCCTACGGGAAATATTCCGACTCCATGGACTACCACAAGATATCATCACCGATAGAGGAACGCTATTTACATCAGACCTGTGGAAAGGGACTACAAAATCCCTTGGAATTGAACGAAGAATGAGTACCGCCTTCCATCCACAAACCGACCGACAAACCGAAAGGAAGAACGGAATACTGGAACAATACCTAAGGGCCTATGTCAACTATCAGCAAGATAACTGGGCGGAATTACTACCATTAGCGGAATTTGCATACAACAATGGAAAACAGGAAACCATTAAGACCACACCCTTCTACGCAGACTACGGACAACATCCAGAACATGGGGCGATAGGCCACATGATACCAAAGGAAACCACGAAAAAGGAAGAGATGGGTCAGCTGCACACTATCCTATGTCAGGAAATGGACTGTGCACAATTACGACAAAAAGAAAACTACGATCAACACTGAAAACCCGATCCGAATCTCCAGTCAGGCGACATGGTCTGGTTACTGCCAAGGAATATAAGGACCACAAGAGCATGCAAGAAGCTGGATTACTAGAAAATCGGACCATTCAAGATCCTTACGAAGGTGGGCATAAGTGCCTATAAATTGGCCTTGCCCCAACAGATGAAGGTCCACAACACCTTCCATATCTCACTTCTTGAACCATACCAAGACAATCAGTTCCCCTCACAAAAGCAATCACCACTACCGGCAATCGAGATAGAAGGAGAAAGCGAGTACGAACTCGAAGAAATCCTTGATTTACGCATACACCGAAAACGCCTACAATACAGAGCCAAGTGGACTGGCTACTCACCAGAACACGACAAAACTTGGTACCCTGCGGAAAACTTCAACAATGCCAGCATCCCCATTGAATGTTTCCATCAGCAGTACCCAAGAAAACCCCGTGTGGGTTACAGTCAATATCGAACCCACGAGGCAAGACCCAACGCCATTGGGTCCAGAGGAAGGCTGGGGCGATAGCCCCAGGGCTACTACCCCTACCAGCCCGCCATACGCTACTCAGGAAGAAAGGGAAAAGCAGGCAGCACACAATGCTCTTTCATGCACTGCCTGTTACGATGATTCCTGCAACACTCATTTACCCAACAAGGAAGGAAGCAATTAGTTTCCACGACAGCCCAAGTTGCGCAAACCGCAACAACCACACAAGGAGACATCCTGGAAACACTGTTTAAAGGACACATGTCGTACTCACAGACACGACAAAATCGATGCTGGGTTTTACACAAGACGAACCGGGGAAGCAGCACCCCTTACGGAAAACGATGTACGTATTAGGAAAAGAAAAACAACTGTGAGGACACAGTTGAAGGGAGAGGGGGGCGAAAAAAGCGAAATCGAGACGATCCACGACGAAGAGAGTTTGCAACGACTGTTGCAAGGGCTACGAGATCAACTTGGCACCGCAGAAGCCACAATCGAGGCCCTAGGAACTGATATGCGGACATATCAGTGAATTATTGATGACCGGGACCGGACTATTAGGCCAGCACACCCCACCTTAGAGGAAGTCCAGAGGAACTACCAGTCGGCCGAACATCAAGTTCGGCAATTGAAAAAGGAACTGCGCAGGTTTGGAGAAAGCCTGACGAAGATGTGACGTTAAGCCTGAAGGGACTCAGGCTTAAGGGAGAGGGAAGCTAATGTCACGATTGGTGACCAAGCAAGGCAGAATTTTGCATGACTCATAGTTATGAGTCACAAGGTTGTTATATTTCGCACTATGACTCATTAGAAGTCATGGGGTTTCAACTTGATGCACACTTGTGCAATCATTATTATGTTGTGATTGGTTGATCGTGCGTATGACTCATATTTGTGAGTCATATGATGTAATGATTTCTGCACATGACTCACACTATGAGTCATGGGTTTCGCGCATGTGACCACTTTAGGGCACATGACTTATTATATGAGTTATGATTGGTTGGCGTGCGGCGCAGTTGACTCTGCGGAGTCAGCTGATGGATTTCATACTATGACTCACTATGAGTCATAGAGGTCGTGTGACTCACAGGTATGAGTCACCAGGGTTTGGGTTGAGGAAGAGTGCCTATATAAGGACCTCAAAGCGACCTGTAGTTACGACTCTTCACACAACCATCTAAGTTCTTTCCTATACAATTACTTTACCTCTTTTCCGTTCCATTCCCTATTGGCGTTGTGCGATAGGAACCATAGGGTTCAGCTATCAAGACAACGTAGGCATAGGCCTAAGAGCAATAGTGGAACTCCGCCTAGTACTACTCATTGCAATAGTACTCCTACCCTGGTGGCTCAGATTAGGGACACGCCGCCTACTGGACTACAACAACAGCCCGGTCATATTCATCCAACCCCAAGAAAAGTAGTTACCTGTTGCAGAACCAGCTTACTGCATAGGATCGTAACAACTATGTTGAACCAAGAGTTGATTCTCAATGGATCTTGATCTTTTCCTTTATCTGTAAGTGTAAATGGTGTAGGACATTTAGGCTAATTATAACCCTCTGGTGGGACTGACATGGCGATGGGTGCTGGGCTTAGATTCCTAGGTTGACTAGGTGGACTAGGTGGTCTTGGTAGGCTAGGTAAACTGTCTGGTGTAGGGCTTGGTTCACTTGGTAGACTAGGAGGTCTAGGTAGTAAAGTTGGGGGCACTTGTCCTGGATTGTCCTCTGTACCAGAATCTGATTCTGATTCTGATCTTGGTTCTTTCGTGGATTGGGCTTCTTGCTTGAGCCGATCTTGAACTTCATATTCGACTTGGTCTTGGACTGGAGCTTGTGCTTGGACTTAGTCTTAGGCCTTGTCTTGGTCCTATTCTTTGCTGCTGCTGCTAACTACTAAAGATAGGTCTAAATCCTCAGATGGTAGTGCAGGTGGGGGAGTGGCACTTGACTTTGAGGTCCTGAAGTGGATGTCAATAATATTCTAGTAAAGGCTTTCTGGTATCTCATGGAAGCGAAATGATTGCTAGTTGGGGTGATCTGGTCTCACCACGAGTCTGCTCAAGGCCATCTTGGAAACCAGGAGGTATACTAGTACTGGAGGGGCGAGATAGCCGAAGGATAATCTGTCCTCTGCTCAAGATCAAAGGTGTACTTGAGTCTAGGTCAAAAAATGGAACCTACCCTCAAGTATCTTGAGAATCCCAAAGGGACTCTGAAGATACTATTAGGATAGGGGTAGAAGCGTCGATGGATATGTCTTCAATTAACAAGGAAATTGGTATAGAACTAATACAGTAAATGTTCAACTTGTAGTATTAAAGATGATAGTCCTGTGAGGCTTGAGAGTAAGAATCCTTAAAGGATTGCAGGCTTTCTAAATACAAAAGATTGTACTTTGGAAAACGGTTACACATATGGGATATGGTAATCAACTTTCGAGGTTAAAGATATGATAGTATATAGCACCGGGAGGTGACTATATTGACTACAACCCATGTTGGCAAGAACTAGAGTCAAATCCAGACTACTCAGCCTCAGTAAAAGAAGATAGAGTAATTTATCCAAGTGTATCTATTACGTATTCTAGATTCTTGATAATCTAAATGCATCTGCACATGAGTACATATATGCAAGAAAGACTGCCACCCAGACTAATCATATGGTATTCCATAAGCTGTTCGCAATTGGGCAGCATCCAACTGACCTTGTTCATTTGACAAAGATATCGAAGCCTATTTACTAATAGAGTGCTAGACACTCTCCGAGAAATAGATTTACTGGGGCATCATTTGCTGTAGCAGGGTCATACATCTTCAGGGTCAAACCGTGTTCACACATTGTTGACCATAGTCGTAGTCTCTCAAGATACTACTTATATATGGCCAACATAAGTACATGGAATAGTCAGATAAATAGTTAAACGTACCCTGTAGTTAAAGGACTACAAATGCCGCATGATCTTTCAGGGCTCCCCTAATATTTTCTTGCCTGTTCAAGTGGGTGCCCCCCAGGGCTCACTTATCTCTCCTTTGTTATTTTTAATTTATGTATCTTCCCTACACTTGTCCATCCCTACGGGGATTATGTTTTCCTATATTGATGATTTTACGGTTACTGTTGGGTCTGGGTCATACCGGAGGAACAAACAGCTTTTTCAACATTACAATACCCTCCTCCACAGGAAGGCCTCCCCACTTAGAGTGTCCTTCTCCATTCCCAAAGCTGAACTCATCCTCTGGCGCACTCCAAGGGATCGCTCTCCCACCTCACTGGCTCCTGTCACCCTCGATAGGAGTCTCTTCCACCCTTCTTCCATACACTAATGCCTAGGATACTTGTTCTCACCCTTGTTGGAAACCTCCACTCACTTTCTCAAGATGCTAGCCCTTGCACAAGGGGCTTTTGGTCTCATAAAGCAACTCTGTCCTCCAGGTATCGGCATAGTCCCCTACCTAAACTGCAGGCTGGCTATAGGCCTGCTCCTATCTATCCTCTCTTATGGAGCTGACCTCCTTGTCCCCAACGCTGCCATGAAGGCAAAAATGGAAGTCTTTTAGAGCAAGGTCCAACGGTGGATCACCAACTGTTTCCAATTGACTCCAGTGTCCATCCTACCCTATGAGGCTTGCCTCCCCCCTCTCAACTCGCTCCTTCCCGATCACCGCAGGATTGCCACATTTTGGCTTGCCTGCTCCCCTCCCGAGATCAACCCGGCTGCAGCCTGGCTGCCTCTATTAGTTTCATCTTTCTCCAACTTTAGGGCAGGGGACTCCTCCTGCCCCCTCCTTACCAGCCTTAGGGCCAACTATATCCCTCTCCGCTGGGACCAATCAAGGCTGATTCCTGCCATCCGCTCTCACTCCCCTATCGATGGGATATGCTACCTCTTGGTCAAGGTGATACAGGACAGTTTCAAACTCCCACAGATAAACTCCCACCTCCTACCAGGCACAGTCCTTACCCCACCTTCTCTATTCCCAGGTGTCGTCTCTTACAAACTGATATAGGAAGACTGCAGAAAGGACCTCCTTGCTGATTGGACACTCCTGTCCCCACCCCCCCCTTACTCTCAGTTTAAGACCTCTTTCCGCCCATATACCTTCATGGGCCTCGACTTCTTTACAGCTGGGAGAATACACCAGATGCGTGCTGGTAAGAGTTATCTTGCTGCGCAACCCTCATGGAGCGATGCCGATCCCTCTCCCATCAGCCCTTCCTGCAACTCAGGGAATGAAATCTTTGAGCATCCAATTCTCCCCTGCCCCTCCAAGTCCCATAAACCCAAGCTTTACCTTCCAAAGCTAGCTACAATGCGCTATGGCTCTCCACTTTGAGCCGACCTGGTCATGATCCTAGGTCTCGCCTCATACTTCCGGGCCACGCGCACTAACTTCCTACCAACCATGCCACCAGTTTTCACCACTGCTGTCTCATCCTCCTCCAGCTATGACTCTGACTGTGCAGCTTTTATTTCCTGTCATATCTTTCCTTTGCTGTTATAACTTTATTTGATTTCATTTCATTTTATACTTTTTGAATTAGTTGCCATTGTTGGGCAAGGTGGCACTATAGTCATCATTAGGGGAGAACTTGTGCTGTTATTTCTTTTGTTTGGCATGTTTGGAATTAACATTTTGTTTATGCTATGGCTAGCGCTCCATGCAGGTTCCTGTACGTTAACAGCGAATATATGAGATAATCAAAAAAAAAAAAAAAAAAAGAAAGAAAGAAAGAAAACGAACCCCGTAGTTAATGCAATCATCAAGCAATAGAGAAGAGACCTTAACATTATATTCAGTTATTACATACAACAAGTTATTAAGCCTTCGAGAACCTTTTATCTTTTATCATACTTTTTACCAAGCTTTCCTAACAATTCTCCGATTTTCTCGATACGAGCATGGCCTAGACAATTCAATAGTACTGAATTGGCTACCCCGAAACAAAAACCAACTAAAAGTGCAAATATCCAATTCAACAAATATGGTAATAGAGGCAGCATAACCAGCTAACCATATTTTGAAAACAGAGAGTTAAAAGCGACAGGCTGGATCTAACTAAACAGGTACTAGAATGCAAACCACAAGGAACAAGCGATCGCTAATGCTATACAAATCCAGTAGGTACAGCAGGATGATAGCGATACCTAAATGGCTAGAAACAAGGAGTGGTAGGGATAAGCGAACCAAGGGAAGAATAACTAGTTAGGAAGTCATAACCAAGTAGGAAGAGTCAACCAAATAGTAGTGTCTATCAAGTATAAACCCAAATTAGTAAAATCAATATCAAGTTAGTAGTAATCGTAGAAGCATAGTAGGATTCTGTTACAAGTTGGCTTTTATACTTCTACTTAAATAATTACCAAGGACACTATTCTCTGATAACTAACTATCCTCTTAAGAACTGAATTGTGTGAAGCTCTGGCTTAACCATATCAAGTTTTATCATTTGATTCAATTACCTTTATCTTTACATTTTGTGAAATTTGCTTTGAGTCTTTGATGCTGTCGCAAATATTTGATCCATCTTTGTGTAGGCAGCCTCCGTTATACAACTTTACTAACACTGGCTTCATAATTGGAACTGGGTGTAACTAATTTGTAGTTACTAGAAAACCAAATCACTCACTCCTTCTTACACTTACTTGCGCAATAACCAATTCACAACCATTTTTAAACCAATTAACAATGAAAGTATAGTCTTTCTGTCTATGATTATTGTTTCTAGAATAATGCTTATTCAACACTAGTTTACTAAGACTGTCCTACACAGTATTTTTCTTCTTGGAGTTTTTGAATCTGGCTCTCCTATTAATCTGCAAACTTTAAAATAGCTCAATTATTTTGAATACTACTCTGCTAAACATCAGGTAGGAGCCTTGAGATTGCTTAATCTGAGTAAGTATTTTGCACATTGTGCTCCAGAATTAATTGTATTTTGTGATGAGAAGAAAATTGGTTTATTCTGTATCCCACCTCATTGCACCCACTAGCTACAACCTTTACACCGTGAGGTTTCCTAATCCTACAAATTCTCTCATCTGCAGGCTATTGATGCAGCCACCAGGACTGGGTGTTCCAAGATCAACAATGAGGAGTTTCTTACAGCACTGTATTCAATTCGTACTCAAACCTTTCACCCTACTAATCTCCCTGCATTAAAGCAGACTGGTTTATTTTCTTTTGATCTAAAAATCCAAATATAAGTGAGACTTGATAAACTTGGATCTGTTATTGATGTTGTCCAAATACCACAACCTCAGATACTACCCCCAGCAGATGACCACTCTACACAGATTCCCTCTACCCCTCAAACAATTTGTTCACTTAAGGGAAAGGTAAAAGGCCCAGCTGGCAATCCATCTAAATGGTGGGGTGTTCACCATGCCCACCAAAGACGTACAATGGTTCTAGAAAAAGAGTACAAGAGTGCAGAAATCTTCTTGCGAAGGCTCAACTCTGCATCATGCTCAGAATATAACTGAAAACAAACATAAAAGGTAGTGGAAAGAAATTGTAAAGTAGATGAGAAGAGCTATAAAGGATGGGAACACAAGACAAAAGCATCAGAACCTTATTTGTCAAGAAATTTGGCACTATATTGTAAAGTTTTTGTCATCCTGTATATTAAATCATATGAGGAAACCATTACTTTTATTCAGCTGTTCGGCACTCTTCAGGACTGCCACAGCCTTCGACGGTTGCTTAGCATCCTTCGAAGTGGTGGGAACTTTGGCATGGGTACAGTACCAACCACTCATGGACACAATCTTTTCCGCTAGAAGCCACGAGATGGCCATAGGGTGGGTAGGATCGCTAGTGCTAGCTGGCACATTGGTCAGAATAGTGGTGGTTGTGCTCGTTCCCAGTTAATCCCTGCGGAAAGTGCCATACAGTACGCGGGTACAAGGGTAAGTCGGGCGCGGTAACACAAGCACTTACCTTGAGAGTTCACCCTGAAAGCCCCTTTCCAGCTACCATATGCCTAACAAACAACAAACATCAACGCCGTCCACAGTTGTCCAAAGTCCTGATGAAGCAAAACGGCAAGTGCAATCAAAACCCTCAAGGTATTCAACACTAGGAGACAACGCGTGATGAGCGAATGCAGGTCATTACCCTGCGTGACCATGCTGGATGGAATTGGTCCAAGATTGGACTTGAGTTGAAAATTGATCGGAGAACTTGTCAAAAGGTAAGTACCCAAATTCTAAAAGTTGACTTTCAATTAATGTAACAAAGATTTACCAGCGGTTTAAAGCCAGTGGCACCCCTTCGAATTCTCTCCGCTCCGGCCGGCGTCCTATTTTCAATCAAGAAGAAAGGACTCAATTAGAAGCCTTCATCACCAGGGATGTGAGAAGGTGTCGTTTAAGTTGAGAGGAAATTTGCTTGAAGCAAGGATATGCCTGCTGTCCACGCACAGTAAAAGGTGTAATGGAGGAATTGGGGTACCACCGGCGGGTACCAAGGAGAAAGTTTTTTATTCGTCCAGCCAATAAACCAATACGCGTCGCCTGGTGTCAGGCAAGGCTTGGGTGGACATATGAGGACTGGTTACGGGTGCTATGGACTGATGAGTCGAGTTTTTCAACAGCAGGTTTTGGGAATAGGCCTTGGGTACCCCGTAAGCATAGTGAGGAATTCCATGCTGACTGTATCGTTGAAACCTTTCAGTCTGGTCGCGAAACAAGGATGGTCTGGGGTGGGTTTTGTGGGACAATAAGATCCAAACTAGTTTTAATCCCTAGTAAGGCCAAGGTGGATTCAGCACTCTATGTCTCCAGAATTATGTACCCACATCTAGTGCCTTTTTGGCACCACTGCTGTGAAGAATATGGATGGGTTACTGTGGTAGAAGATGGAGCACTGGGACACAAAGGGAGAGCAATCAAGTACCGAAATTTGAACGAGATGGAAACAACACGATGGCCCATCCAATCCCCGGATCTCAATCATATTGAAAACCTGTGGCTCGACATGGAAACCGAGTTGGGAGAAACCTGGGGTAGAATTGGGGATATGGCTACCCTGGAATGGGCTTTAAATGCTGTATGGAATGGGATACCTATTCAACGGCTTTGTAACCTACTCCCAAGTATCTCGAGAATCCCAAAGGGACTCTGAAGATACTGTAAGGATAGGGGGAGAAGCGTCGATGGATAGGTCTTCAATAGACAAGGTAAAAGGTATGGAACTAATAGAGTGACCGTTCAACTTGTAGTATTAAAGATGATAGTCCTGTGAGGCTTGAGAGTCTGAATCCTTTGGGATTGCAGGCTCTTTTAAATACAAAAGATTGTAGCTAGGGAAAACTAAACAAAAGCGCAAACATCCTGTCCAACAAATATGCTAACAGAGGCAGCATACCAAGGTAACCATATTCCAAAAACAGAGGGTTAAAAGCGACAGGATGGAGCTAACAAAACAAGTAATGGAATCCAAACAGGAAGGAACAAGTGATCGCTACTACTATACAAATCCAATAGGTATAGCAGGAGGATAGCGATACCCAACTGGGTAGAAGCAAGGAGGGGTAGTAATAAGCGAAACAAGGAAAGAATAACCAGTTAGGAAGTCATAACCAAGTAGGAAGGAACAACCAAATAGTAGCGCTTATCAGGTATAAACCCAAATAAGTAATAACCAACATCAAGTCAGTAGTAATAGTAGAAACATATTAGGATTCCGTTACAGGCTTGAAGCTCTTATTCAGAGCATGCCTCAACGCCTACAGGCAGTCCTTGAGGCAGATGGTGGGGCTACAAAATACTGAGCCCAATTCTTGTATATAAAAAATACAATACTAGCTTCCCTTTACCTAAATGTCAAGACCGAAATTATCCTATATGGAAGTGCGCCCGACTTCTTGCCGCCACCAAAAACCTCTCACTATATGTCACTCGAATTTCCTAGTTAGGATTGGTTTGCATACAACTGACCTGTCTCTTTTTGGAAGTGCGCCCGACTTATTGCTACCCCCGAGTACAATTTTCGATAGAACTTCTAGCGGGGGCCGCATCAAAGGCACTGCAGGGGAAAAAGTAGAGATGCCTTGTACGCCCGAGAGAGCTTCCAAACTCTTGCTCAAAAATGGGAGGGAACACAACTTCTGTAGGATGCATAGGAAACCAACCTACAGCACCTTGACCTTATGGCTCCCCCGTGTCCGATTCAGCGGCACTGCATCCGAGGGCTCAAGTACTGTACTGGTATTGTCTACTACTCGTAGTGCCGGTGCTACAGTATACTACAGAAGCTGCGTAATGGCGTTCGAACGGAGGACTCGAGCCTAGTAAAAACCTTCCGTATGTGTGACCTCCATCACCCAAGATCGGTTATTCTAACTATACTATACAGGTACGGTACTTGCACTTAGGAAGGCAAAGTCTTGGTTTCCAATATGACTAGCTCCATCCCTCTTTAGACTTGATAACATGAGCCTCCAGCCACTCAGCGAAACATCTACCCGGCACTACACGTTGAATTAAGCTCTGGGAGACTGCTCAGCACCCAATACCGTACCGGAGTAGGGTACGGTACTCGAGTACCTGTTATCATGCACTGCCATATCGGTACCGGTTACCATAATCTCATCGTCGCTAATATTTGAATGGCCATGCTAGGGTGGAGTATCGTATTGCCAAACCATACGGGTACTCTTTCACTGAGAGCCTTATCCGGTCTTCTAGCCAAACGCCAGTGCAGAACAAACCTTAGAAGGAGCAAAAAGGTTTTATCAAGCCAAACAAATACCCTCCACCAACCAACCAACCACCTTGGCCTTGTTATGGCATCCCTCTCCGTAATGTGCTTCTGCCCTTCAAGCAAGACCCTGGGGCCGAAACAAGCCATACTGGGTCGCCCCTCCGATCCGATCAAAACTGGCAAGTCACAAAGCGAAAATGCCCCTAATGCGCTCCGGCTTTGTGGCCGTCGATAGGACCAACTGTAGGAATCAGCCATCACGAAGCCCATTGATAAAGGGAAAGACACCATTTTTCAAGCCATGCGGAGAATACCGGTACCCGTAGGGAAGTGATCCTCCGGCCTATTATTAGTAACACCACCCAGAGATAGGGGGAAAACAAGCATTCAGCCCGCTTTTATTACTTGTTCTTGTGCTACCGGCAGAACCAGCACTGAACCCGGGCACTTGAATCTCGAGTACGAGGATATACCATAGGCTAGGCAAGGGAAGATCCTTCAACTCCGCCTGGCCAAGCGATGACCTGAGTGGCCGAACCAAAGGGTGGTTACTCGAGTGTGATACGAGTAACGCACGAAGCATGTGAGGTTTCAGACCGACTCGCGCAGCTCGTCCCTCATCACCAACACAGCACTCAAGCACTGGCACTCGCGCAAACTCCGGGAGCCGCTCAACCATCTCTGATTCTAGAAGCACAAAGAGCGCATGCCAAGGATGCAAGAAAAATAGACAGACACACGGAAGTCGGGTCCTACAAAGTACCGTATCCTGTCCGAAGCACCCGAACATTTGAGCACGAATTTGTGCGGACGCTCAGACCTGCTCAGGCGGGTTGCAATACAAGTACGAGTACTCGTAGAAACTCTCCTCGCGTTATGCTACGGGTACAGGTAGTCCGGGACTGATATCGCCAAAAGAACTACCGGTTCGAGTACTGTACTCGAGTTATATAACCATGTGATGTGCTCGAGCAGACTTGGAAAAAGTGGCAATCGTGAGGGGCCGCAAATGTGTGCGAGGTGCAGCAAACGAAATTTTTGTTGTACCGTACTGGTGCGTCTCAGCCAAGATTTACCTTCCCCCATTTGTCATAGTAAGGTTGGCCAGTTCTTTTCTGCTGAAGAGGTATAGTGTGTAAGTAGTGCATGACTAGTGGGGGTCTAACGATCTGATAGCAGATTCCAGGAAGATGCATACTAACTGCCTCTCACGATATGGACCCTGAAGTGGCAGACTGGTGGTCAAAGGTCATCCGAGCACACAGTTGAAAGGCAGCAATATCTTTCTGTCTTAGTCGTCCCGGAAAGGCTCTTCCCACAAGGCATCGTGAAATGAATTTGATGAGATTGAAAGTTCCTTGCTACATGTCTACGCAACCCCGACCCCCTACAGTACTAGTATACACTAGTTTTGCGTTACTTCTATTATCCTTCTTCAACTGAAAAGAACTAGCCCAAACTCACTATGACAAATGGGGAAGGCAAATCTTGGCTGCGACGCACGAGTACCGTATTTGGCAAACGTGCCATGTCGATACAATGCCCTACGGTATGAAACAAGAAATAGCGTTGTGGTCCAACTCCCTTGGAAAGGTGTCCCCAACCGCACCCTTCATCCAGATATACAGTACAGTACAGTACATCCTGCTGGGCAAACAAGTTAGAGGTGCTCAGGGGTTTGGTAGGCAGCATTGAGAGCCCCCACCTAGGATACCGCATTTATTACTACCCCGGCACTCCCATCCCTATTCAGTGCTGAAAGTACGGTAACCATCCCCATCTCGCATTCCAACACAGGGTCCCGCACAAGATCCACTCGAGCAGACCCCGGGAGTACCTTTCTCTGCCGTCTCCATGTCTTCCATCGAGCAATAGCCAACCTGGTAGTCTACGCCGCTGAAGTTCGAATAGACGTAGGAGAAGAACCGTATTCACCCGTTAGATCCACCGTCCGGGATAGGACACAGATTTCCTTGATCAGAAAATAAAAACTTAGAGAAGGATTAAGTTAGTGCATTCCAGTTGGAGTAAAGCATCAGAAGGCTCAACTGGTATTCGTAATTTCGTTAACCTACTCTGCTAGGCCTATTGTGGTTTAGACCGGGATTTCTGTGGAGATACACGATGGTGGATTTGGCGAGATGCTATGGTACGAGTACGAGTACGTTACCCACTTACCGTACAGGGTTCAGCAAGAAGTTATCATATGAACGATTATTCAAGGTCAACTAGTCACATATATACCTGTCCACTCCGATCAATGCCACCCTTGTACTGTACGAGTAACACACCCCCCTCAGGATCCTAACAAGCTTTTCCCATCCGTAAAGCAAAGACATCGGACAGCAGTCTACTTGTACCACGGTAAACCACGGATCACAAAGAGGGGATAGTTGTTACCTGTCATACTGCAACCCCGCGCTTGGATCGTAACAACAGGTTGAAATATCACTTTACCGGTTCCAATACCTTTCATTCTACTCTATCAAGTACTCCTCCAATGGACACTCCTCTGCCTATTGTATCAGTGCCTCCAGAGTCCTTTGGGATTCTCGTGATACTTGGGAGTAGGTTACGCCTTCCCTGGCTGCTGCTAGGTAACTGGAATCAGCATTCGACATAGCTCTCGAATTTGAGCTATCGAAGCGGGCAAGAAGGAACATGCTTTGTTGACGAGTTTTGTTTCTTGTATTTTGGAAAAATATGATTAACGCTCTGGAGTGAACAGAGTTTTTCCTTTTATACATAATGCCTTATTCGCTTTATAAGTAATTTTATCGATAAATTGTTATTTAGGGGAGGTGAATTCTCTTTTCTAACAATAGGTTTCAGACCATGCCTTAGGGTCCATGCCATGGATTTTCCTGTACGAGTATGATCCAAGTATTATAGTTGGCTACAAATAAACCGCGGATTCCCCACCAGGAATCCAATCTCCTTATTCAGCGACAAACCCCCCCCCCAAAAAAAAATCAGAGTTTTCCCCAGAAGGTAAGGCCAGAGTGTGCTAGACCCCATTAACTGATACTTGTATTCGGGATTTATTCAACCCATCAGACCAAACCCATTCTGGGGCAGATATTAACCTCTGCACGGTGGTAGTAGAATACCAGTGTACAGGACAATATTATACGAGATTTCACGGTACAGTATGATAACGGTGTTATAACCGACGAAGAATGCGTCTGAATCTCAACCGATCCTTTTGTCAGCGGGTCGGGAAGGATCACTGATTGATGTCTGGCACTTTTGTCACAAGGCACATGGCATTCTGTGCCGCGCGATTTACTCGTATGAGGAATTGATTTTTTAAAAAGCCGGGTACCGTACCGATATTCCACCCTGACCCCCTATTCGAGGTTTACTTGAAAAAAAAAAAAAAAATCGACGGCTCTGATGCCATAAACTCCCCCCCAATGATAGGATAATAATAATAATAAAATCATCTGTGGCTCCCCCCCCCCCCCAGTCATGGAAATTTTCATTGTTCGGCCGGGATATCCAGAGTTGGAAATACGGACCCGTTTCGACAGTTTTTGAAATACGCATATATTATATTGTACATATATTATTATACACACTTTTACCCACACTGTACTAGTACTCGTATTCTTAGTGCAGGGCGCTATCACAATCAGGCACAAGCCAATCTCCCAGAAAGGAAGCTTTCGATCTTCTTTTTCTCAAGTCGGATCGGGGGGGGTTTTTTTTTTTCCCGCATGAAATTACCCCGTTCGGTTACCCCACATTCGATTCTGTCGAACCAAACCGATTACTATTCACGTCGCACCCCCCCACATGCACACGATAAGCGACTGATTTCCGAGTGATATCCGGTGCGGAGCTGTGGAGATTCAGAGGAAAAGGGTACGATGGAAAAGTGAACTCCAATATGGTACATAGCGGATAACAGTGGGGGATCAAGGGCTGACTGAGCGGTGATTCGCTCTCGTCGGGATGATTCTGGCCATGCTTTTATACGTCACCCGCTAGCATTTGCAAGTCCACGTTCGGAATCCACATCGCTCCTACAAACGCCAAAATACCCGTCAGCCGATTCAGCATACGACGCAGTCCGTCAACCTGGCTGGATACGAGAGTTTCGGAAAATCTAGAGATTGAGGTTGGCACCAGAAGCGAGATCCGAGTGAGGAGTTGTGAGAACGAACGGAATGTTTGTCGCTGTTTCTTTGAACATATATTACGCTACCTGCCTACTGATCATGTGTGATCCCACCGCTTCTCCGTCCCTCGGACTCTCACGTAGAGTGCTACTCCATTTGAGAGTTTTGGTTCTGGTTCCCTATCCGAGTATACCCGGACGAAGGCGTGACGAGACCACCCGCTGTATGATACCTTTCCTCAATTCTGCCTGACCGCAGTGTGTGTGTGGAGAAACAGAGATATGTGTGACGATCGTGGGACGGTCAAGATAGCTTTATTACGGTTTACCTTACATGCCCCCTTTTTCAATTAACATTAGAATGTCGAGCAAGTTTATGGCCAACCTCTCCCTCCCACCTCCCTTCCTGATTCATCCACTCTGCAACTTCAAACATCAAATATACCATCCGGTCCGCGAATCGGAACTCGACAAGATACTAACCCCCCCTTCCATCTCCTATTCCCCCGATATCGCACTCTCTGTGCGAGTATGATCGGATACTTCATTCTTGAACTCCGTGCCCCCTCTCGATAAATTATGTCTAGCCCTTAAGTAGCTAAGCCAACTCGACTACTACTATACCTGCATCCGGTGAATCCACAGTGAATAGCCGCTACATTGGCCGTACACTGTATAATATCCACTTCTCTGTGAGAAAGGTAAATCGGGTAAAGTGACAGTAGCGGGTAGAGAAGCGCTCAAGGTAGGCCCGGTGTCTGTTGGAGATAATGTGATCAGGGGTAACGATCAGAGAGATTATCTTTATCCTGGCACCACCAAACATAGAGAGATTTTACTGAGCGAAGCGGAGTAGCTCAAGTCAACACAAGGAATTTGTATCGAGCGGTTAAGCAGTTCGATATCTCAAAGTAAGGAAAGAAAAGTCAAAGACGATAAGAAGAGAAGATTTACATGATAAGAGAAAGGCCGTTTGTATCGTATATCCCACCAGCGCATGCAGTACGCGGTACCGGTATCATACAGCGACCAACAAACGCGAGCATCTTCAAAAATCCCTAACCCAGACCACCGACGTGACCAGCGACCTCAGCGCGTACCCACCGACCTGGATTGAAAAAACAATAAAATCATACCAACATCCTAACCAGATACTAAACCGAGTGATCATTCATGACGACCTTTAATACATATTATACGATATTACGCCCTCTCTCCTACGAACAGGCCACAAACAGCTCTTTTTTACAAAATTGCCACTAAGATACCACTCCACCCTCCCGTCGATCCTCCAAATTTGGGATTTTCAAAGTTGGCACAAGTATGATGGTAGGCTTTTTTCTTGAGGTTCTATGTATCGTCTAGTGATAAATTTACATAAGAGGTCGAGTTGGGATCGACAAGTTAATAGCTACGGTAAGTTATCGAGAATGCTTGAGCGGCGGGGGGGGGGGGGG
>QFET01001587.1:16591-26864 GCA_003316355.1 Tuber calosporum
GGGGGGGCCGGTCCATTTCCGTTTTTCATTTTTGAATTGTCCGGTTTGGTGGTCACTTTGGGTGAACTTTTATCGGGTATTTCTAAGGAATTGTAATTTTTAGGGTACACAGTATGTGATATTTTATCTCATCTCATTTTAATAGCTCCGAGAAATGAAATAGTGAATAATCATATAATATTATAAAGTCTATAGATAATTCAGAGAATATGTGCTGGAGCTTTTTGCTTGTAAGTTAAAAAAGAAAAAAACTCGATACGATACCAAGAACGTACGGTACACCACATATCGCATCATACCATATCTCTACTTTTGAGATCCAACCGCTACGGTATCCCACATCAAGACCAACTTCAGCACATGGCCAACTCAACTAAACCACACCTTCTCACACCCACTTTTGCAGAAAAAAAGGCGAATCCATCGTAGAACCTCAAATAGGAACCTCCAAGGACATACCGAAAAAGGCAAAATTTAAGGGGGAAAAAAAAAAACCCCCCTTCTCCAACTTATCGTACCGGTATGATATAACTTTTACCCCCCACTCAACTCCTCCACATCCAAACCCGATGAAGACACAGATAGAAGGTAATCCAGGAGTAGCACAATACGGGAATGGATCCACTCCAAGGTTATCACATTCTACATTTCGCTTCCGCGACTATTTCTATCTATCCATCCATCTATCTTGAGCTGCACTCTTGCCACAAGGATCTCATCCACGGTGGACCATTAGGATGCTGTCATTTGGATGTGAAAATATTCTGCCGTCAGTGAGCTTTGTTCACATTAAGGGTGATTTTTTCTAGATAGAGGTGGTTCTATTTTAGTACTTGATCCCCTCCCCTCCCCCTCCTCCTCCCCAGGTATATACGGTACACTGGTTGATACGATACGAGCCATGTTCGATTCGATTCATGTGATGTCGTTTAGGTGGTTGTGTTCTATAATAATAATAATAATAATGCCAAGTGTACATTTTATTTTTATTTTTTTCTACCTTCTTCTTCTTTTCTTCGCAAAACGCACTCTGGACATTGTAGTCCTGTGGTGGTGGTGGTGGTGGTGGTGGGATTATCATCTAAGCGCATAGGATACATTCAGTGAGAATTACAAACCTTGGAGTGAAAGTGTCATATTGTTTGGACACTTTTGCCAATTTCTGGAACTCTTTGATAATCGTCAAGACACTAATCCCCAACGAGTCCAGGTAAATCTCGCATCTTTTAAAAAAAAGTGGGATCGGGGTTTCAGTGGTAATTAATATCTATATTGATGATATTATGATGGTATCCCGATTTTCAAACTCAAAGGTTCTTCATAAAACTGGCATCCGGGATTCTGGGCTTTTTTTATTTGGTCCAAGTGAAATATCAAAATATCTATATATACCGTTTCCATCGTCTAGATTTTGAAAGAAGCTTACGCTATCGTAGTTTGGTATTGTCGCTGCCTAACTCGCAGCCGCCCTGTAAGCATACTGTGCGTTGTTGGGGGGGGGTTGCGTGGTCTGCTGATATCGGTATCATACTCGATACTGATTTTTTTTCCAACCCCATTATGTCCGCTGTTACTCGACTTCTTGCGTCCAGGACTGCAGTTACTTGTACATGCCCAATCGGCTCTCGCACCCAAGGGTTCCCAGAAGGGGCGTTGGGAAGGTTTTTGGAGGCTTGCGCCGTTGGTAAAAGCTACCTTTTGAGGGATCAGAAGATCCTATAGTATCATGATAGATATTATGATGGAACGTCCCGATCTTCTCAATCACATTTCCCGGGCCGTGGGGTTACTTGCCACGCTGTGTATCCAAGATTTACTTTGCTATGGATAAGCTACCTCTCGAATCGTAAATCGCCACGGAAAATATGAGAAGATAACTTGCTCGAGAAGGCAAGGCCAACAAAAAAAACGTCACCCCCTAGTGCACTGCCCTTTGACTGTGGCTGGTGCAAACATCCTCAGCCTCTCTAAATCCATCGCTTATCTGGACAAAAGGTATATCGTTGCATCCCTATATCTGGATACTTTCTGCCTGCGTGAATCGAGTGATACCTCATGTTACGTAAATTTTGTTCGCAGGGATTCCGCTACGAGCAGCTCCAGGCCAAACACGTATTGCCCCAACACCTCTCTAGAGTCTACACTGGACATTAACTGTCGATGCCGTCAACAGGTCCCCGGAAAACGCCGTATCCCGGAGAATTGGGGGTTTCCCCTTTGGATTGTTTTTAGTTTGTCTCTTGTGTCAAGTGCACTTGTCTAACGAATGAACGAACGAATGAATGGATGGGTGGATGGATGGATGGGTTAGATTGAGGGGAAGGTGGGTTCTGCGCTGTGATGTGTCACTAGTAGCTCGCCGTATTTGACATTTTCTTTTCGCAGATCCCTGTCTTCACTTTCACCTCAAACTCGAGGATTCAACCCCATTCGAAGAAGTGGACGCCAGCTAAACCCTACTTGGTCGGATTTTCACCTTTCCTGCCCTTCCAACTGAAAAGCAAGGATCTGCGGGAAGCCTCGACTGGGAAGCGCGATCGCATTGGGCAGCTCTGATAGGGATATTTTGGTCTGACTTGTTTGACTCGAGGAAGACTCGTCATGGTGATCAGGTTTTTTGCATACACCATGAGTAAAAATAGTGCGCTTGGCGAGAGTGCGACATGATTCATCGAAGGTTATGGGCGACCGTCACTGGCTGTGCGCGTTGGGAGCTTGGTAGGGATACCTTTTCTGGCCGGTTTCAATTCGGGGTTCCGCAGATAAGTGATGCCGGGACGCTGTGAGGTTCATAGCAGAGAATGGATGGTCGATTACCCACCAAAAAGTGATTTTATTGCTTCCGCATCACTATCCATGATCGATCAGGTTCGGCAGAAGCTTGGTATCCTAGGTTTATAGAGCTAATAGCTCGGATAAGCCCCCTCTGCCAATTGCCAGCCTCCGTGGGCAGTGTTTTCCCGTGCAGGAACCCAAGAAATCCGATCGGTCAGTGCACACTTGTTTCTATTTTTTTAATTCGACCTCAAGATTGAGTTCCTTGTACCTGGCGTCAGGGAAGGGTGGTGGTGACAGGTACGGGTGCACTTTTTCCAAACGCGCACTTTTCTCAGCTGTTCAGCTGAACACTAGGGGTTTGCAAATTCACCACACGTACCTTCTGCCAGGCACAGGCACGGTACAGCACAGGGCCCAGCTGAATAACTCCGGAATCTACAGTGACAGTAGCTCCTCAGTTTGAGTGCCCAAGAGGTAGCCATGCTCGAAGCGCTCCATTCTCTAATGCAAAAGACACATCTTCGATGGTGGCCAGCGAGTCCACGCGGTACGGTACTCGGGACGTCCATTAAAGCAAACACTGTGCGGTGGGGTTCGGCGCCCTGAATATTAGCAGTATCGCGGAACCAATCACGCATCCAACTTAGTAGCCCACCCTGACCCCGTGACGCCTCATGGATATAACCGCCTGGGCTCACAAATAATCACTCGATAGGATGCCAAGTCTCGACTGTAATGCTGGATGCAGAAGGATAAAGCATCCATAGATGCACTGCCGTATTGCTATCAGCCGTCTGCCGTTTTTTCCAATCGATAAGAGTCGACCAGACGATCCAATTCCACTGCGCATTGCTGCAGCATCGCCTCGGGTGTGCTCGACAACGGGAGCACGGCAGAGGCACCCATCCCCAGGGCCGAAGGTGGGGGTTTTTTTTTATGATACAAGTACTATGGGTATTTTATTTTCGAATGCCAAGGTTCGAGTGGATCTGGCTGGTACTCGCACTAGTATGTACCGGTGTGCAAAAAATGTGAGGTTCTGGCATCAACGTTTTCCCTCGCCGGGGCTGAGTTCCTCCTCCGTGGAGTGTGTACCGGTGGTGGTGGTGGTGGGATAGAGTTCTGAGAACTCAAAGGTTGCAGGTTAGACTACTGGAGTGGTGTGACGTTGCACGGGAGGAAAGCTATATTTAGCCAACACAGCCTCAAAGCTAAAGGACCGTTCCGTGAGCTTCCACCCACGAGGGATCTCTCGTCACGGACAGACGATGGGTGGTGAGCAGTAGCTATTATTGGAACTGTCGAGTGGAGAAAAAGAAAGGAGCATCGTTGGCACTTGTAAACGGCGCCTGCACGAGCACTGGTACACGATACGATATCGCGTGCCCGAATGGCACGAGATAAGATCTGGAGGAATGAATGGCGACAAGCCTGACAGGAGAGGTTTTGAGATGGCCTCTCCTCTCCTCTCCTCTCTCGTGTGGTCAATGAGCCATGCACCAGTGGAGTGACATACTCGAGTAGATTGTTGTCTGGATGGTGGAAGGGATGATGGGGTCAGAGACTTTTGGTGTCAGTCGGGCTGGACTGGAGTGGGTTAGGGTTTCTTGTGATGATGATTGATTATCATGAGGATGATGATGTCTTTGCTTTTTCCTTGTTGTATCAGTATCATACTCGTATATCACAATAGGGGCGGTATCATAGGAACGAGTAGGGTACGGGCTTCAACAGCGCATGATGATGATGATAATGATGATATTTCACTTTACTGGTGGGGGGAGGTTTGTGGTTTCCCAGACAATCCACTGTATGACACCGTTTTTGTGATATCTTCTTATTTCTCTTAGCCTGCAGCACCGGTACTGCACGGGTAGAGCACTCGAGGACTGTGCTGTACTGTACTGTACTGTACGGTACAAGTACCGGTAGCTGCACCCAAAAGTTGGGGTTGGGGGCTTCTTTCGCTCATGTCGTTGAATCGAATATCATAAGCTCGTGTCTGCTCTGATACAGTAATTCATGGTATCATATTATCATGATACTTGTATGTATGATCCTCTCCTACCCTACTTGTACCCTACCCTACCCTACGGTACTCGAGTGCTCTACCGACCGGCCTCTCGGAGAACCTGAATCCAAGCGGTTGAGGCTAGCCTTCTCAGTAATACATACAGTAAGTTACGGTATTCTCTTTAGGGGGAGGCCTCCGCTATTCGCAGTATTCCCCAGCATCGATTGGGTTCATCTCCCGCTCTCTCAGTCACTGCCGGTACCGTTGCATTTGTCCTCTTTTCTCAGTCTTCCTGCCTGCCTGCCTGCCTGCCTGCCTGCCTGCCTGCTCTGCTTCCCACCTCCGACCCTACCACCACAGAACCTCGCGCGACACGCGACGACCCAAGAAGACAGCCATCCGCCAATCACGACACGAACTCCCTTGCCACGCTTTCCTTCCTTCCTTCCTTCTATTTGTCCCCCTCTTCCGTGCGTGAAGGGTGTTTGTTTTCGTGTTGATCGAGGAGGGATCTACTGTAGTGGGCACGCCCCAGCTGATTGGAAGAGCGGCAGGTGACTTGATTCCCATCCATGACCAGAAAGTGTACCAGGAATCGGAAACGTTAATTCGAGAATTTGAGACAACTAGCCAAGCGATTGTACCAGCACAGCCTCCCGTCACCGCTCTTTCTTCCTGCGAAGCACTGGCGAAGAAGGGATAAACCCCATCCACAATCACCACCACCACCACCCACCCACCGTGTCCGACATCGCATCCTTTTTTTTTTTTTTTTTTNNNACCTCTCCCTTTGGACCTGACGCTACCCACCGCCTGCAATCCGTCGCTGCGGCTTCTCTTGATTCTCCCGGTTAATCTTTTCTCGCTTGTTCCTCTGGGGGGGGGCAACCCGATCGCCAGGGCTGAAGTGAAAAAGGGAAGGAAGTGAGGGGACTATTTTTAGTGGGGGGGGAGAGGTGGAAAGGTGGGCCAACTTGTAAAGAGTTCCATTGAACCTGTTCCTTCCTTCCCATGTCACTATACTATTCACCAGATCGGAGGAGAGCTCTTGGGAATAAACTGACCAATCAGCCTCTGTCCTCGCCATCGTTTCTTACACTCTAGGCGCAGGGAAACGTTGTCACCATGTCGACGGAATCGCCGTCGTCGTGGCTATCGTCACCGCCGTCTGGTGCCCCCTCTACAGAATCGGTGCAAATTTCACTTTCCTCTCCATCCACTCCTGCCACTCCTGTCCTGCCTAAACGACGGCCAAAGCATGCTTCTTCATCTCGTCCATCATCCTTATACTACTCCTCTTCTCATCCACCCTCCACCCCCTACTCGCTCATGCTACTGCTCTTTACCATATTTGCCCTGTTTGTAGGCTCGGCACGTTCAGTGTTGATCAGTACTTTTGATAATTGCTTGGATGATGAGATAGTACGGTCGTCGTCCCATCTGCAATTTCATCCGTTGGTGGTTGCAGCTGCATTCGGTACCAAAAGCCCGAACCTTTTACAGATTACCGTTTGGGGCAATGTCACGGGGGAGAGTTCTTTCGATCCTGGGAAGATGCAGCGGAGGAGTTTGCGTGGGAGTGATGAGGACTTCGGACCCAAGGTGGGGGATCGGGAGTGGGGGGGTGATGAGGGGCGGTCCTGGTTAGAGGCACGCCAGGAGAATACGAACACAACCCTCATCAGCGGCAGGCCAGGGACTTTGAACTGGGGTCTAGCCAACTTTCGAAATCCTACGTTCGACAGTGATATTCAGTATAAGACTGGTGGTAAGATTGAGCATGAGTCTAACGATCCGGCTTGGCCTTGGCCGAAGGTTACAACCCTGACGCACAAGGTTCAGATAGCATCGTTCAACACGCAGCTTGGTAGGATCTCCTTTTGTGTGGGTCGTGGTAATGGCAGTGCAAGCGCGTCATGTCCCTTGACCAACAAGACTATGTCCGGCAATGACGCGCATAATTTGACGGTCTTGATGAAGGAGCTTCCATCATTTACTTGGGAGCACAATTTCACTTCTGGGTACAGCTTCGCTAGCATCGACACAACGTTTGCCATCATTTCGGGGAATCGTGAGATGACCAAGATTGGCTGCATTCATGTTGAGACCACTCCCATGTTGGGAAAGTCTAACGATGCAGCCCTGACATGGGTTCCTGCAGGGGTATTAGCCTTGGTTGCTCTTGGGACTGTTCTTGCGGCTATGTTAAATCCCTGGGTCGGGACCACCGATATCTTCAGGTGGAGCAGCAACTATGGAAATGACGAGGATATGATACGATTGGTTACCCCCGGATTTGCCGATTGTCTCCAGTGGTTACAGTTTTTCGTCCTTACCGGGAGTTTATCGCTTAGCTATCCTGGCTTTTACCAGCCTGTTGTTTCCAGAGTCGCCTGGAGTACTTTGCTCTTCAATACTAGTTTCTTTTCCCACAACCCTATTAGTCAGCAAAGATGGGCTGGTGATGGCCTTTACGCTCTGGATGCCACCGCATATGGATTTGAGAGAGTAGCACAGGCTGTTGGATTGCAGACGGTCGATGATATATGGGTGTGCGTTATGGCATTCTTTGGCATTGTGGCAATAGGAACAGTTGTCACGCCCCAGCTATGGTTTGCCGGAAAGTGGATTGTGAGAAAGGCTATGGGACATGAGGAAGGCGATTTGACGAACAAGAACTTGCCGTTCACTTTTGGTATGTGAGATAACGTGGGAGCCGCCGAGCGTGAGATGCTAATTATAATTTCACTGTGTTAGGAATGCTGAACCGTATCACATATACCTACTTCCTCGCCCCGATTTTGGCTGCTTCCACCTTTGTACTTACTACTCCTGGTCGTGGTAGCAATACTATCGTTGCTCTCGCTGCTGCCCTAGTGTTTGTCATTATCGCAGTCGCTGTTTTGCTCACCATTCGCATCTGGGGCCACAAGCCCCGGTCTACGTTGTTTGATAATCTTCCTACCCTGCTCACGTTCGGGACATTCTACAACACTTATCGGGAAAAGAATCTCAAGTTCTTTATCGTTCAATTGTTCGTCAACATTAGCCGTGCGATTGCTTTCGGAGCACTTCAGCCAAGCGGGATTGCTCAGATTACCATCCTGGCTATTTGTGAGATTGTACTAATCCTTACAGTATGCGGAATCAAACCTTATGCACCAGCAACATCAATGAATGCTTGGCAAACCATCTTTGCTGTTATTAGACTGCTCACTATCTTGCTCATGATGGCTTTTGTGCCTAGTATGGACGCCCAGGATGCGGCAAAGAGTTGGATAGGATATGTTATTCTTGTGATACACGCCATGGTGCTCATATTCGGCTTCTTTTTCATGGCCGTGCAAACGCTGTTGGAGTTATTTATTCGGGGGTGTGGTGGTGCTGACGAGGGAGAGGCGGCCAGAGGAGGACTTGCTAAAGTAAGTATTATTAAATTTCGCACTCATTTTCCCAACGTGTCTAGTTGTGACGAGGCGATTCCCGCTGTTGTGGAACCCGATCCAATTCAACTGTATCCACATCCGCCGCGATTGGATTTGGAGGTATGACGGTATCCAACAATGGGCAGCGGATTCATCTGATGTTACTTACTTACCGTACAGAGGACACAAGTGGCTTGGGGGATTGGACAAAAGTCCCTGATCTCCATGTTTATAGCCATCGTCACAAACCACTTTTATGTTTTTATGATTTCGTTTTGTTGGAGAGATATACTAAGACTACTGTTTGCATCAAGGTCTTCGGAATGCGTCAGCTTTCTCGTCGTAAACATAAGCAACACCGCGGCTCAGTCGACCCCCCCAGTATCATCAATGTATCAGCACACGACAAGCATCAAATGTCGCCTACCACCAATAGTAGGCCGGCCGGAGTAAGTACCCATTCGTATTCCGGAAGTTCAGCCGTATTGCTCGGAGGACCGGGGCTGCCTACGGGAGCACCCGGAGTGATGGACGTTGGTAGTCAGAGTAATCACCACCATTCCGGAAGTGGAAGTACCAACTTTTCCTATACAGGCGCTGCTGCGGGGCCTCCACTGGCATTGGATACCGGTATCCCCGCTGTAGCTGATCCGTATTATCGGCCACCGAGAGCGAAGGGTGGGACGTATGGCCCAAGGAACCCGGGGGCGGGTAGTGGGAGTGACAGTTATTCGCCCGGTGCAAGGAGCAGAGGGAGTTGGGGTAGTGGGATGTGGGGGGCGACAGATGCGCAGGGCGGGGTGCAAAGGAGCTCCCAAGGGAGCCTACCAAACGGACCCGACGATCTATGGAACCAGGGACCGGGCCCTTCCTCTGGGAGTGGAGCACCACAAGGTGGCGGCGCATTGGCGCACAGACATACAGATAGTTCACTCACGGCAGGAAGCGTCAGAAACGCCGCACCAACAGATTACACGGTGCGAGAGTCGGACGGTTACTATGGTGTGCGCGGGCCAGCCCTTAGCGATCAACCCGGTCGACGATTAGGTACCGGGCCAGCAGATCCTACTGGGCCCGTTGCAGTAACGAAAGGCTGGCTCTGGAAACGCCTGGGCTGGGGACTCCGAGGAAAGAAAGAACGAGGCTTCACCGTCGTCCGCAGCAGCCGTGCGCCAGAAGAACTGCTTGATGCCGAGCGAGAAGCCAAGGGTATAGGTATGGCCGTCACAAGCCAAACCCCACCAGTCCCCGGCGAAAGCGATGACAGCGATAGCGAAGACGACACCGGGGACGAGGAAGAAGCTGGCAAGCGCTCTAAGCGACAGAGGCGAAGAAAAGCTCCGTCGCCAATGAGCCATTTGACTGGGCATTCCAACAGCCGCCGGAAAAGTTTATCGCTCATCAGTCAAAACACAGACTCGGACTCAGAAGGCGAAGACGGGGGTGAAGCCGCAGGACCTAGCTCAAGGATGTTAGAGAAGTCATCAGCGGCGGCCTACGACGGGTCTAACAACATCGAACTCCGGCACCAAGACAGTATCAAACCTCAAGTCCCGAGAAAGTCTTCTAAGAGAAAATCAGTGACTTATTTAACGCCCTTGAACCCCAGTCCTCCGGCTAATAACCGTTCCTCGCCACTACCACCACAGCCGCCACTGCAGCAACTGCCATTGCAACCGACTAGCCCTCCCGGCAGCCCGATTCAAGCTCGCCTTCCCCACAGCCCTTACGACCCTCCGCCACTACGCCCATCACTGCATCCTCGCCATCCCCAATACGACACAAGGAACTTGACTCCCGCATATCACAGCAGCAGCCCTTCTGGCCGCCTCCCGTTCGCTGCTGCTTCTTCTACACCGGAAGGTCAGGAAAGTATGCACACGAGAAGTATCAGCACGAGCAGCAGCCTGCTCCCGCCGCCGCCGGAGATTACAGCCGATGATAACGCGTTAAGTCGCCCGCCGTCAGTGGGCACCGTACATCGGTACAGGATGGAGGATTCGTTGAGGAACTCGGACGTGGTTGAGGGGGGAAGGAGCGGGAGTTTGGTATCTGA
>QFET01001590.1:0-47685 GCA_003316355.1 Tuber calosporum
ATGACTTCTAATGAGTCATAGTGCGAAATATAACAACCTTGTGACTCATAACTATGCGTCATGCGAAATTCTGCCTTGCTTAGTCACCAATCGTGACAACAGGACTCTGCCACTTCATGTCAACAAGTCATTGGTGTTGCTCCCATCCTCACTCCCGTGCTCTAACACCAGCTCCATATGTCCCTGTTGGCATAGAGGAACCTCGGAGCAAAGGGCACCTCCTTTCTGAGTCTACGTGGTTTGCTCATCTTGACCCTGCCTTCTTGCCCCCCCTCTACAAGCCAGATGTCAATGAGTTCTCCCCATATGAACTTGTAGTCTCTCCACTCCTCGGCCAGCTGGTCGCGATTGTACAAATCCTAACCTCCACAGTCAAAACCCTATCAGCCCAAGTTGAAGCCATCAGTGGTAATGATAGAAATCAACGCCACTCTGCTAAAGTGTCTACCCTAATGGACCTTTTGAGTTCAACATCCTTATCCTCCTCAATCTGAGACTGGAACACAGCAAGGGTACAAGCCGGGCTTCAAAATGTTGCTTCCCAAGTTTCTGCCATATCTTCTATAGCTAGAACCACCACTCTCATGCCAGGTTTTGCTGCCCATGCCTCTACTACTTGGACTATGATCCCCATCAAAGGGAAAAAGACCTTAGTTACCCAACTAACAAAAATGACAGTTGACGCCCCAAACCTCCCAACCTATGTCGATAGCCAATGGTATAGCTATCCTGAAACCTACAGCACATGCAACCCTGACTCCTTCCCTGCTGTTATCCTCCCTGCCTCACACAACTCCAACTCCACTGAAGCCTTGGACTGCAAAGAAAGATACACACCAATTACACAGTTTCTATCCCATCTGTATAACAGCCGCTTCTTTGCCCCCCGCTTTATCCCCGCCCATATGGAAAACTCCTTCTGCATGGTTGCTACCCTCTCCAACATCATAGCTGGGGTCCTAAAACAGGCCTTATCAACACTTCCACTTGCCTACTCAACTGCAGTTGATAGGAATAATACTGTAACCTACACAGCCCACCCATGCACTCTGTCCTCCGTATACTCTTCCTTCTTCGAAGCCATGACTAATATATTCCACCAGAGCATCCCTGGTAGCGAAAATCCCTACTAGACATTGAGAACTGCCACTACTAACGTGGATCTGCTCATTAATAAAATCCCTGTAGAGGCTCTCCTTAGTGATCCTGCTGACCTCTTCCCTGAAATACTAGAATTTATCTCCAATGCCATCAAAACTTCAATTTTTGTGGCCCAAATCCTGCAGCCTGATGCAGAGATGAGGGCTGCCAAAAAAACCACCTTACTATTTCCCTCTGAAAACCCTTTGGACATTGCAAAGTTTGGAGACTCCATCAGACTCTTCTCCCAAGCCCGCAATGTCAGGCCTGCCTAGGGTACCTTCAAGACAATACGGTGCCACAACAACTTCCGTTTCGGCCACTCCTGACCACTATGGAAAGATAAGACCATCACTTTTCCTATCTGGACTTCACCCCACTCCAGATATGATCAGCGCTGAGGCAACGAATACTGCCACAGAGAAGGTCACCTCAAGTCTGTCATCACCTCTTACACCGCCTCCTTACCTGTATGTAACAACTGCAGTAGGGAGTTTGCTGCCTTCGATGACTCCTACCCTACTAGACATGATTTCCTTGCATCTCTTTGTCCTTCCCCTGACTAAGAAATGCTTCAACCACCAACCATACCAGTTAACCCACCACCCCCACCAGCACCACACACCACAATGGCAGACACAGTGAGAGCTGTGGACCACTCTGTCCCTCTACTGGCTGCCACCCCTCCCCTAAGGCAGACTCTTTGGTCAACCAAAACTGTCTGAGGATATTCCCATAGGACCTGAGACTAGAACCCACTGGGCCTTGTCCCCTCTACCGATCGAACAGCTCGATATGCTTTAATGGAGACACAACCTGTACCCTATACTATCAATCACCACCTACCCCCAATACTCCTATCCATGATGTTCCTTTCATGTTTATTGTTTATCATAACTGGATCAGTAGCAGTAATGTATTTCATACTTTATTTAGTTTCATTACCTCTTTTGTGAATTCCCCTCACATTGTGGCCCTTCAGGATGTTCTATTCTGGAAGGGCTCCGCTCAATTGGCTAATGCTTTGAAGAGTTTTTTTCCCCCTGCAACTGCTGCCTACAAACCGTGGGTGGTGGAATATATTTCCATAGGTTTACTTAGGGTTGTTGCAGTACTGCCTATAATTTTTTGATAGAAGTGACTGTATAGATTTGAATTTCTACATCAAAGAAGACCTATTTAATTTATCTCATATGTTATTTTGGTTATACAATGCTTACTTTAGCCCATTAGGTACTCTGCAGTCTGTTGAACCCGTTGATATATTTCATATACATGACTTCCCTCCCCTTGTGCTAGGAGACCAAAACATAAATCACTACCTGAGCAACTCAGGCTGTCAGATCTCCACTTGGGAGTCATTTACCTTCTACCCATACTTCATGCTGGCCCTTGACAGCTGTTATTATCTTCTCAATACTCCTGGTGCTTAAACAAGATTCCCATTCAATCATCTCTACCGGCCCTCGGTCCTTGACCTATCCTGCGCAAACAAATCTCTCCTCCAATATCTTTCCTCATAGTCTACTAACCTACTCCCTGGCGGGTCTAATCATATTGTAGTTTCTATCTCCTTATCCGCCCCCAGGTTGTGCCTTTCCGCATGTAGTGGAAACTGGAAGGTAACTACTTGGGACATGATCATACCCCTCCTCACAGACCTTTTTATCACCCCACCCCCTACCTTACCGACGGCTACTTCGCTGGGCCATTAGTTCGATACTAGCCTCAACACATTAATGACATCAGTGCTGTCCAATACTCCCAACCAGATCCCATCCTCATACTCTAAGCCTTGATGTACTCCTGAACTCTCTGAGCGCGAAGGATCTTTCACTACTATGCACACTTAATGAAGCAAGGCCAAACACTACCCTTACAGGCATGGCCCATATGCAATACTTACATCAAGGCTATTCAGGCGGAAAGCTCCTTCTGTGGTCCACCCTCTTAGCTGATATTGACTCAAAGTATGTATGGATGGTGAGAAGGGTTGCTGCAAGATGTGCTCCTGATCGTTTCCCTGACCTACCTTCAGCCTCCTCTCAACAACAAATCAATCGCGCCCTCCTCCACTATTTCTTTCCATTTCTGGCCTCACCTACTCCCCCAGCACTCCTTCCTGCCTCTATGGAAGTCCTTCGTATTACTGCTCCTGTGGTTACTACAGCCCTACCCAAATCATCAAATACTTCTTGCCCAGGCCTTGATAGTATCCCTTATGAGATCTGGAAGAGGATCCACATCACTAATAATAACCATTTCCCATTCCTATTTACCCTATTGGTAAGGCATAGATTCCACCCTCCAGCCTTCAAGAAATCCAATGGGGTTGTGCTGTCAAAACCACCAGTTAAACCTAACTACCAATGTGCATCCTCCTTCAGCATTATTGAACTTCTGGAAAGAGTGTCAAAACTACAGGCAAGGTGACTCGCCATCAGCCTGGCCTCGATGGCCCGACTTTCAGGCCTCATCGACCTCCAGCAATATTGCTCCCCTAGAAGTCTTGGATGTTTCAATACCATCTCCATCCTCACCTATGAGGTTTGCCTACTCCTGGCAGCCAATCTACATATCTGAATACTGTTAATGGATATCCAAGGAGGGTTTGACAATGTCAACGCCAATCATCTGCCAAGTTTGCTAGGCATCTGGAGTACTCCACCTTATATTATTTCCTGGGTAAAATCCTTTCTCTCACAATGCCAATGCAGGCTGATCTTCCCGGGAGCTCCTGTCGTCTTTACCCCTGTGGCTGTAGGCAAACTTCAAGGATCACTAATATCTCCTCTACTGTTTGTTATTTATGTTCCTAATTTGTACCACTCTATTCCAAAAGGCCTGGTTATATCCTATGTCGATGACTTCACTATAACAATTGCCTCCACTTCCTACAGTTTTAACATAAAAGGATTACAACGCTTCTTCAGCAGCATACAAAGAGCTGGCGCCTGCCAGGGCATCTCCTTCACAGTCCCCAAGACTAAACCCCTACACTAGTACACCGCAAAGGACTGCTCTTCTACATCCACCATCCCAGTTGTTATCAACGATATCGTTTTTCATCTTGCACCTTCGGTCTTCTTGCTAGGATATTGGCTGACCTATTCCTTTAATACTTCCACTCATTTCACCAACTCCTTGCACTTCCTAAGGCTTCCTTTACAGAGATCGATCGGCTTAGCCATGCAGGGAAAGAACTTTCCTCCTGGTGTAATAGAAAACTTACTACGGCTTAGTACTCTTTGTGTTAACATACAGGGCTGCCTGGTTAATCCCCAACTCATCCGTGCTGAAGAAGATAGACTCCTTCTGGCCTTGCACTCTTCCCTGGATCACGAATTGCTTTGCTTCCATACCAATTCGTTCCCTATACTGTGAAGCACCCTTACAACCTCTTTTGTCACTGCTTAAGCAAAAAGGAAAACTTGCTGCCCTTAGGTTGGTGTACTCTCCTGTATTGAGCAACCCAGCAGCAGCCAGACTCCCCCCTAACATACCTACCTGGGACTCCTTCAGGACCTCAGAGTCTCTTCGCCACCTCATTCCTTGCATTCAGGCCCACGACCGCTCTCTCGATTAGGCTAGTCCCATTAGATGCTGGTCCAAACTTCTACCCTTGGATCCCTTATGCCACACCATACTGGACAATATCTCCTCTTTGAACAGCCTACTTGTGGCTGCTCTATACCTCATCCTACAAGACCGTTACCAGGAGCCCCTGGTGGCCAACAACACACTCAGGATTGCTATCTGCTGTCAACTCCTCTCTGACTGGGTACAAACTAGCCCCCCTTCTGAGGACTACAAGTACCTACCCTCGACCACACCTGATGCCTTTATGGGTCTGCCAAGATTAACCTCTGGTACGATCTACCAAAGGGACACTGGCAAGAGTTACCTTGCTGTCCACAGATCTTGGGCAACTTGTACTCCATTACACTATACCCATACTGTGAGGAGGAAGACAAACCTTCTCCCACACGATCCTTCACTTCTCTATCAGGTACATACCCCAGGTTTCCCACCTCTTAGGGATTTGTGATTTAGTGCCTGATGCTCCCCTCTGGTCCTCTGCTCAGCTTATTCAAGGGCTAGTAAAGTACATCTCATCCTCCTAGACAGGATTTGCACCTACAATACCATAGACATATATGCGTTCCTTGTCGCTTAAAGTCACAAGCTTTCCCGCTCCAGCCTTATCTACTGGGTAATAAGCGCCCTGCTCAATCCCGACTGGGTGGGTATCTTAGCTCTCTTGGTGGTTCAGGCCACCAGGTTTCGACATTATAGATTAGGCTTTGTGTTTCCTAGGCATAGCTTGGGAATGAGAAGGACTCTCATTACTTAATTGAACTTCAAGTATTTTGTTTTGCTTTACAGATATGCCTTGATGATTGATTTTGTTGATTGGTTTTGGGGACTTTACTTCTTTGTTAGTCACCTGTTGGTGCTTGGTATTTGTTTTCCTATGTTATAAGAAAGTTTCATGCTTTGTTTGAAATTTTATACTTTCTTTGGTATATGTATTTGGGATGAAGGTTTTTTGTATACTATAGTGCAAGCTGCATGCAAGGTTTTGTACCTAACAATAACTACATGATAAAAAAAAAAAAAACAAAAGAAAAAAGAAAAAAAGATAAATTTATGCGAACCTCATGTCTCCACCTCCCCTTCCCTTCTCTCATGGAAATTTATTACCTCGTTTAGATCTTCAAAAAACCAACTTTAACTATCCCAACCACAATAGGTATGCACTATAGCTCAACTTGGCCGCAGTCCCAGGAGTGATTAGGCAAGCCACACTTCAAAGTCCCCGCTACAAGAGTGAAGCTATCTTATTTTACCTTTCAGGTTACATCTATTTTACCTGTTCTTCTTATGGGCCTTGTTCCTCTCTAAGCGACCAACTTCACCTGTTTGGCAAAATTGTTGATTTTCAAAACTCAAGGCACTGCCCTGACCTCCTCTGCCTCCTCTGCCATACGGCCTCACACAGGGTCAGCCAGACTCTCCTGCCCCACGTCCACTCATCTCGGATGCCACTCCCACCCACAGTCTCACACACAAACTCCAGCTCCCTATATCCCAGTGGGTATAGATGAGCCTAGTTGCAACAGGCACCATCTATATCAGGCTGCCTATTTGACTCACTTCAACCGTTCCTCCTTTCCCTCCATGTATGCAGCAGATGTCGATAAGTTCTTGACTCTGTAACTTGTTGTCACTGTGCTCCTCTGCCAGCTCATCAGAATGGTCCACAGCCTAGCCTCAACTGTAAATACCCTGTCTCCCAAAGTCTAATCCATCAAGGGCAATGACAGAAACCAAAGTGGGTCTACTGAAGTTACAACTCTAATGGATCTCCCCCACTCCATCTCTCTATACTCCACAATCCACGACCTCAATACAGCTACGCTTGAAGCCTGTCTCAAAAATGTCACCTCCTAAGGCCCTGTTTAGTTGCGCTGGGCTAATTCCGTTTGCACATATACAAGACCGTTCGCCTTCTATTTCAAAATGGAAGAACCGAATAGCTGTTTAGCAACAGCAAAAACTGTACCAGTCTATTTCAAAACAGCCCTAACCTAACAGTTGCCATATAGAAATATCACCTGTAAATATTAATAATAATATTATCATATAATAATTATTGTCTTGTAGAATAACTATTTTATCATACAATACAATCCACAAGCTATCTTTTGTTCAAATTCTTACTTTGTAATAATTCAATTAGTACTCAAGGTGATATCAATTAGCCTCAATTCAACAATAATTCAACGACAGATCCAAACTGCAACTAGTGCAGCAATATATATTAATTTCTTCCTTCCTACACAGTATATTAATACTTCAAATCGTACCGGTTACCAATATATCGATGAAATCGTCAGAGTAGACCCGCATCAAGTGACAGAGCTTATTTGCATGCTGATTACCAAATACCTCGAGGTTCTGGACTGGATTATCAACTGTGGTCTACTTTAATCATCTCGCCATATAAGTATTGAGGAGCAACATATTTTATTTTTGTGGATAGTTGGCTGTAGAGCATCAAATAGGGAGGCCGCGGAGCAGTTCCAACATAGCGGAGAAACTATTTCATGGTAAGCCAAGATTTAATTGAATATAAGTAGCTATTGATATGGTTTATCTAATTTTTTGTTATTTGATAAATAGTTATTTTCATCAAGTTTTACAAGCCCTCCTACTGCATTTTGAGACATTTATCCATGCTCCACTGAGTAATCTTCCAGCTCGTATTCGGAATGATTGGGGGAAATTGTCCTATTTCACGAATACTTGTAGAGCAATTGATGGAACCTATATATTGGCTCTTGTGCCAAGTTTGCAGAATGAAGTTTACCGAAACCGTAAGGGTACATTCTCGCAAAATGTCCTTACTGCTTGCAGTCTGGATATGTATTTTTTTCTCTGTCTGTCCAGGCTGTGAGAGATCTGCAAATGATACCCATGTACTTGAAAATGCAGAGCTAAATGGCTTTCCATAAGAAAAAAATAAGGTGTATCTTGCAGATGGTGGTTTTGGCCTTCGAAAAGGATTTCTGACTATATAACATACAGTGCGCTATCATTTTCGAGAGCAGTCGTGTGCTCACCTAAAACTAAAGACCAAAAAGGTACTTTTCAATTTACAACATGCCCAACTGCGAAATTTTATTGCGAGGATATTAGGTGTATTACGTCGTCGCTTTCACATTATGAATACAGCTCCTGAGTACAGGCTGGAAATTAAAGCATAACTAGTCCTTGTAGTTTGTGCATTGCAAACTTTATTCGCCATCAGGCAAATAGTAATGATTATTAATTTGATAAAGAGGTGGATTTGACTTAAGAGGAGAGTAATCAGAATAGCGAGGAAGATATATTCGGACATTGGGAAGGGAGTCAACAGTTGTGATATGCATTAGATAGAAGGGAAATGATGGAGGACAGGGATCAACGAGCTACAATGATGTGGATTGACTATGTAAACTATCAAAAATGAGAGAGTTAATGTAGTTGTTACTACTATATAATCTATACCAAATGGCTTGCAATTTGCCTTCTCAGCCATTTCTCCTCATCCTCCCCACCATCCAAAGCAAGAAATACCTCTACTTTTATTGAGTTCTCCAGCAGTTCATAGCCTGCAAGTATGTCATCTGTAGACCAGCCAGCTTTCTCCTTATAGTTTTGTCTAAGTTTTATTATCGCTTGATGAATTGCAGATGTATTTTTGGGTAAGGCAATAGGTTCAGCAATCATGTGATCAACAGCATTGACAAGACGTATAGTAGGTATTTCTTGACAGGTTCGAATAGGGCCCAACAGGGTAACCGAACCATACTTTATTATTTTTCTTCTCTTAGGCTCGTGCCTCCCAGATGAGCTTCTATCTACATCAGAATTAATAACAGACCCAGGAACCGGAAGCGATAGCATAGAGTGCGAAACTTGTACACCAAACTTGGGATAGATTGCATGCTGTCCAGTTGCTTGTGTACCTTCGAATACTTCTCTCACTAGATTGCATTGGCCATTGGTCGATCACGGAAATTGCGAATCCCTAGCTGCATTTCGATATCCATCTCTCATACAGTATCTGGAGCTATCACAACTCCTGTTATAGGATCACATCCAAAGCTGCTTAGATCCTTCTAGTGAATCCATACCTTCCCTATTTTTCTTAGAGTTTCCAATCTTGTTTGACACTTTTCCCTAGTAAGTGTTATCTCACTAGTGCAAATAGCTTGTACTCTTTGTGCAATAGCATTCCAAACTTCAATCTTTAAATCATTATCAGACCTTTTACCATCACAAATTGCATCAACTAACTCTCGTAATACGACTGTTGTCATTTCTGTAGACTATTCCACTGGTCGTTGATGGAGTTTGCGAGTCTTTGGTACTGGATGTTACACATATGGGATATGGTACTAGACTTTTGAGTCCTAAGATGTCATGGTATATAGCACAGGGAGGTGACTATATTGGCTACAACCCACACTGGCAAGAAGTAGGATCGTCTCCAGAACTACTCAGCCTCGGTGAAAGTTGATAGAGTAATTTATCCAAGTGGATCTATTACGTATTCTGCATTCTTGACAATCTGAATGCATCTGCACATGAGTACATATATGCAGGAAAGACGGCCATCCAGACTGATCAGCTGCTATTCCCTATGATGTTGGCAAATGTGCGGCATCAACTTGAATTTAGTTCATGTGGCAAAGAGATCGAAGGCTATCTACTGGTGGAGTGCTTGACACCCTCAGAGAAATTGATAGTCCGGGGGATCATTTGCTGTAGTGGGGTCATACATCTTCAGGGGCAAACAGTGTTTACTCAATTCAGACCATGGCCGAAGTTTCCAAGGATACTTCTTTCATATGACCAACCCAAGTACTGGGAAAAGTGTATACATAGTTAGCAGTCCCCCATGGTTAAGGGATCATTAAGCAACGGAGAAGAGACCTTAACAATATAACAAGTTATAAAGCCTTCAAGAAACCTTTTATCTTTATCATACTTTTTACAGAGCTTTCCTGATAGTTCTCCGATTTCCTTGATACGAGCATGGCCTAGTCAATTCAACATTACTGAATTGGCTCTCCCGAAACACTGGATTTGGAAAGGATTAAGGAATTTTGAAGTCATCAAGGATGGTAGCTGGATTCTCCTTGATTCCAACAGGCATAGATTGTATATTGTGTAACGGCTGACTTAGAGTATCTTCATTAAAAGTCAAATCAAAATCAAAATCAAAATTGAAGTCTCCTGATTCTGAGGTCTCTCCGGTGATATTATTATCAGTCTTTGAAAATGAGCTCGATCTGAAAGCCGAAGAGAGGCAAGAGGTACAAGCAAGTGGTAGTTGGAGCAAGATCTAGAAGCCAGAGTAGGAGTAAGAAGTATAAGCCAGAGCAGAGCCTGGGACTACAAAGAAATACAAAAGCACAAGCCAGAGAAAGACGGTAAAGTGGAAGTTCGAAGCCAGGGAGAAAGAGAAGTCAGGAGAAGCAGTAGGAGCCGGAGCATGGAGGAGAAATAGGAGTAGAGAGCTAAAGAACAACCAGGAACCTGAGCACAAGCTGTAGCAGAAGGCAGAGTTGGGAGCTGGAACAAGAATTGAATCAGGAGTAGAGAACAGGAGCTGGAGTTGGAGCTGGAGTAGGTACAGAAGCAAGGAGCTAAGAGGAGGAGGAGGAGTAGGAAGCAAGAGCAGAAGCTGGAGTAGGGAACCAGAATGAAAACAAGAGTTAAAGTAGGGAGCCAGAACGAGAACAGGAATAGATGTAGGTAGGTAGAGCAAATGCGGGAGTTGAAAGAAGGAGAAGAGTGCCACAGCAGGAGCTGGAAGCTAGACAAAAGAGGAGAACTGGGTCAAAGTCAGCACAAGAGTAGGAGCATAAAGCTGGAGTCGGAGCAGAAGCAGGAGTGCGGGTGGGGGGATGGAGTTAGTGCTGAGAGCTGGTGCGAGAATCAGGAGCAATAGTGTGCACTGGAGCTGGGTTGAAAGATCATTAGCAGGAGTTGAAGCTTCAGTAGGAGCTGGAGTGCACTTAGTCTGGATTAAGACAGGTTGTTAGTAGTGGTAGTAAATTTTGTTCAAGAGACTCTAAGGTAAAAGGTTTTCATCGATGTTTGCTACTAGTGAACGGTGCCAATTCGGCCACTGTTTCCACAGGTCAAACCGTTTCCCACTAGAACAGTCCTGAAAGGGCCCAGCCTAACCAAACAGGGCCTAAGTTTCTGCTCTAGCCTCCACTGCCACAGCTCCCACTCCCTCTGCTACTATGGCTAGACATACCTCCGCGATTGTGTCCACCATCCCCACCAAAGGCAAAAATTCCTTGGTTACCCAGCTAACCAAAAAAACAATCCATGCACCTGACCTCCCTACACAGGTGGACGGCCAATGGTATCGTAATTTAGGGACCTATGGCACACACCACGCAGACTTCTTTACCACTATCATCTTACATGCATTATGTACCTCAACTTGACTGAAGCCCTAGAATACAAAGAATCATACCCTCTCCTAACACTGTTCCTACCTGGCTTCCCTCCAGGTTTTACAGTTACTACAATCATACCTATCCCTCACCCCTCCGGCACCTGGGCCCCAGTCATGAGGACAGGCAAGTACGGTAAGAAACCTGCTACTGTTGCACAAGTAGCTACAACAAGTAAGGAGGCTGCACCACAATTCTCTACCGCCACTTGCTACCATCCAATGCTGCACCTATGCTATCCGTATTGTCCCTCCGCCCATGGAGAACACCTTCTACATAGTTACCACCCTCCCTGATATCATAGGTAGGGTCTCCGAACAGGCTTCATCAACTCTTTCTCTCACCTGTTCAGCAGCTGTCAACAGGAACGGTACTGTAACCCTGATGGCCAACCCAGGTAATCCATCTTCTACCTACTACACCTTCCTAGAAGCTATAACCAATGAACTTAATCAGAGCTTTGCACTTAGCGAAAACCCCTGCCAAACATTCAGGACTGCCCCTACGAATGTCGATCTGGTCATTCATATCATTCGTGTAAAGGCCCTCCCTACTGATCTTGCTGAACTCTTCTTAGAAATGCTACAGTGCATCTTCAATATCCTTAATACACTAATCACTGGGCCTTGCTTCCTGCAGAACGATGCAGAGAAGAAACCTGCTAAATGAACTACATCACTGGTTGTGTTAGTCAACACTTTGGACATTCCAAAGTGTGGTGACTTAATTAGACTCTTCTCCTGTGCCTGCTATATCAGGCCTGCCTACAGTGCCTCCTAGAATACCCTATGCTTCAACTGCTTTTGCTTTGGCCACTTCACACCACTTTGCTAAGATAACATCATAACCTGTACTATCAGAACACTACCACACTCAAGCTCAGACTATTGTTATGCCAACTAGTCCTGTTCCAGTGAGGGCACCCCTCAAGTCTGTCGTCTCCTGCTTTACTATTTCTTCACCCATTTGCATTAACTGTTGTGGGGAACATGCTGACTTGGATAGTCCTGACCCTTTAGAGGTGATATCTTTGAATCTCTTCGCCCAGCCCCTGACCTGGAAATACCAGAGCCACCAACTACTCCACCTTCCTTACCTCCCCTGCCACCACCACAAACTATAATAGCTAGTACAGTAAGACCCGTAGACCACTCAGCCCATATGGTGGCCGACCCCCTTCCTCAATGCAGACCTTTTGCCTGCCCAGGACCCATTGGTAAAATCTTGATGGAACGTGAGAACAGTACCAACTGAGCCTGGTCCCCTCTGACCCCTGAAGCGGTTGGCCTGCTTTACTGGATACACAACCTGTCTCCTTTTTCAATCAATCATCACTAACACCCACCACTTCCATGTCTGATATTTCTTTTATCTCTATTGTTCTACATAACAGCCTTGGTACTAGTAATGTCTTGTATACCTTTTTTTTTTTTTTTTTTTTTTTTAACTTCTTTTGAGAACTCTCCTCATGTTATGGCCCTACAGGATGTTCCATTTTGGAAGAGCTCCAGTCCCTTGGTTAATGCCTTTATGAGAGTCTTTCCTCCTGTATCTGCCACCTGTAAACCACCGGTGGTGGTATATGTTTTTGTATATTTACTCAATGTGGTTGCACTAATCTCAATGTTGTTTGATAGAGGTAACTTCATGGGCATGAATTTTGTTACCAGAGAAGGCCTTTTTGATTCCTCTTATAAGTTGTTTTGGCTTTATAAAACTTAGTCTACTCCATTACCAGCTGAGCGGTCTGTTGCACCTTTTGATTTATTTCCTCTACATGGTTTTGCTGCCCTGGTGCTAGGAGACCTCAATATACCACACCACCTTAGTGACTCAAGCCACCGGATCTCCCTAGAGTGTCCTTCACCTCACAGCGATACTTCCCCCTGGCCCTCAATCACAAGTACTTCCTCCTAAATACTCCTGGGGCATATACCAGGTTCCCTTTCACCCAAGGCTACTGCCCCTCTGTCCTTAACTTATTCTTCGCTAATCAATCCCGCCTCCTATATGTATTGTTATAGTCTACTGAGTTACCAGCAACTGGGTCTGGTCACCTTACAGTCTCAATAACTCTATCAGCCCCTAGGCTACGCTCTGCCCTAGGTGGCAGAGACTGGAAGCCACCAGCCTGGGGAAGGATTGTCCCCCTACTCACCTACCTTGATCTCACTGCTCCTCCTGCCTTTCCAGTACTCACCTTTTAGGGCTCCTGGATTGATAAATTCCTTCTTGCAATAACTACATCAGTCTTATCAAACACTTCAAACAACACTCTCTCCTCCTCACACTGTAAGCCCTTGTGAACTCCTGAACTCTCTAACCTCTCTATGACCCTTCCTCATTCTGTACAGTCTATAAAGCAAGGGTACACAGGGCCCTCCCAAGCTCGTACCTCTTGCAATACCTACTTCAAGACCTTTCATTCAGTAAAGTGCCAACACTAGTCCAGGTCCCTACCCAACATCAACTTGCAACGTGTATGGACAGCGAGGAAGGTTTCTGCAGAACGTGCCACAGACCGATTTTCTGACCTGCCAGCAGCCTCATTCCCACAACAAATGAATAGCGCCCTCCTACATCACTTCTTTCCCTCCATGGGCTCACCTCCTCCTCCCACCCTTCTTCCTCCTGTCAAGGAAGTCCCATATATCTTGCCTGATCAGGTCACCATGGCTTGACGCAAGTCATCAAACACCTCACCTCCTTCTCCAGATGGCATCTCCTATGGGATCTGGAAAAGCATATACCAGATTAACAATAACCTTATCCCTTAACTATTCACCCACCTGGTAACACATGGGTTCCATCCCCAAGCCTGGAAGAAATCAAATTGGGTTGTGCTCTCAAAACTAGGGAAACCAGACTACAAATCTCCATCTATGTTCCAGATTATTGTCCTTCTGGAAACTGTATCAAAACTACTGGAAATGATCCTTACCACTAGGTTGGCCTCAATGGCCCGCCTCTCTGGTCTCATCCACCACAACTAATATGGCTCCCTCAGCGGCCTTAGCGGTTTTAATGCTATCTCCACCCTTACCCACGAGGTTCGCCTACTTCCGGAAGCCAAACTACGCATCTCTATACTTTTTCTGGGTATCAAAGGAGGGTTTGAGAATGTCAATACCAACAGGATGGCAACCTTGCTAGACAACTGGGTCATACAACCCTATATGATTTCCTGGGTAAATTCCTTTCTCTCCTAACGCCAATGCAAGCTGATCTTCCATGGAACCCGTGTGGTCTTTGCCCCTGGTGCCATCGGCACCCCTCAAGGATAACTGATATCCCTAAACCTTTGTAATCTATGTTGCCTACTTACATCCATCAATCCAAAAAGGCCTTGTTATCTCCTATGTAGATGACTTCACAATAACTGTTACCTCCTCCACTTACAGGTCTAATATACAAGGAGTTCAACACCTCTTCAGCTGCATACATGGATCTAATATCCGCCTGGGTGTTTCTCTCAGTGTCCCGAAGACTGAACAAATAGGCTAGCGCATCTCAAGAAGCGGGTGACAATCTCAACCCTCCCAGTCATAGTCAATGACATTCTCTTTCACATATCACCTTATATCTGGTGGCTAGGATACTGGTTGACAACCCACTGGAAGACCTTTACACATTTCCATAAAGGCATGGTGCTTGCTCAGGGCTCCTTTGCAGAGATTCGTCGGCTTAGTCATGCTGGAAAAGGACTCTCCTACTGGTGCAATAGAAAACTGCCTATAGGCCTGTTACTTCTATTCTAACATAGGGGGCTGATTCGTTCACCCCTAACTCTTCCATGCTGAAGAGGATGAACTCCTTGTGACACTGTATCCTCCACTGGATTATGAATTGCTGCTCCTCCACCCCAATTGGCTCCCTTTAATGCAAGACTGTCCTACTACCTCTCTTGTTCCTACTCAAATAAGAACGCCATCTAGTTTCCCTGAAGCAGTAGTGCTGCTCTACTAGGAGCAACCCCCTGGCAGCAAGACTGTAACATCAATATAGCGACCTGGGACACCTGCAGGACCTGCGAATCTCACTGCCATCTAGCTCTACGGATCCAGTCACACTGTCTTGCAGTCGATTGGAAAGGCCCTGTTAGACCCAGTTCTAACATTCTACCCCTGGATGCTCTATGCCACACCATACTACATGATATATCTTCACTGGTCAGCCTACCTCTCACTGCCCCACACCTGATCCTCCCTAACCCCTTCCTAAAGCCCTAGGTGGCCTACAATATAATCAAGCCTGCACTAACCTGTCAACTTCCTCCTCATTAGATCCAAACCTAGCTACCCCCTACTGATTACAAGTACCTACCATCCACCATACCTCACGCCTTTATGGGTCTACTACAATTTACCTCTGGCAGGATCCACCAAATGCACATAGGCAAAGGCTACCTTGTTGCCCATAGATGCTGCGGCGTCTCAGACTCAAGCACACTCTGCCCATACTGTGAGGAGAAGAATGAGTCCTTTTCCCAGTGTATCCATTACTGCACTATCAGGTACCTAGAACAGGTTTCATCAGCTAAAACAAATCCTATGTAAACATAAGACGTTCGCCTCCAGGCAGGTAGCATCCGCCTCTGGCCGGAATTGTTCCTCATTCTTCATTTTGAGTGTTCCCCTCTTCTGGAGGCGTGCCTTTTGGTTCTTTTATGTCTTAGATGTTCTACAATTATTGTTCCATCCTTGCTGTCCCAGCCCCTCTGAGGTGAACATATTTTGTCCTAACACTCTCTAAACAAGCTGTTCACATCTCCTTTCTAACTGGCAAGCCAGAGAGCCTATCACCATCCTTCCCAGACAAATCCTCCCACATTTTTCACCCAAGGGAACCAAATTCCTCCGTGGGCCTCCATTATGTGCAAGATTTCTGAACATTGATTAGAGGCAATCGCGTGGGATTCACTAATCGTCCAGCGCCCTCTTGCCCTACGCAGCCGTTCTCATTACCTGCAGTTGTTTTTTTAACACCCATCTTGAATTCTCTCTGCTTTCTTGAAAGGCTAGAAAAAGGAACGAATTTAGCTGAAGTCTAAGCCGGAGGTTGGCATATAGGTCTAGGGCGATTCCTGGATGCTCCTTGGAAATATTCTGAGGGAATAGATCTGAGATCTGGCTCTATGGGATACTAATAAACAAATCTACGGTAAACCCGATCCGACCACCAAAAAGGAGAGCAGATAGGGCACACCACAGAATTTGTGATCTTTAATAGGTTTTGGATTGCCTGCCGCTTGTCTAGAGACTGACTGATTTCGATTTACCCAACCACCGCTAGACCCATAAGTGAATTTATTATATCATTTATTTGTGTATAAAATGTGTACGTAGAATATATTGGTATATTTCGTTAAACATGTGCAGATCAATTCGATAATTTACTATCTATTGTATTTCCCTGATGGGGGCCAGATTAGCTTGCCCAATGACTATCCCTATATCGACTATCTGCATATCTCAGCCAGTGGACTGCTCACACACGGGCATATGTTCGCTTGTGGTGTGAAATCTCACACCATTCATCGGAGCAAGCAATTGAACCAATTATAGACATGTGACACCTCCGGCTTCCCTACGGATATTTCTTATAATAATAAGTTCTAATAATCGTGCCGCCGACCTCCCCTGCAGATCCCTACAATTGTCCATTATGCCAACTTGCATCTAAACCCAATCATTCCTCAGGCCAGGATACCGTAAGGTCTTAGTCCCAGAACATCGGGCTTGCTGAATCTGCAATAGATCGGGTTCTTGAAAGTCCGGGAATAGAATCTCAAGGGGGGTAACGTGCTCTACCTGAAGTAATCCTAGTTCTGCAGACTGGGCAGGTAGCTGCCTTTGATCTGCGACGGTCTGCTTGATATAGCGCAACATTTCTACCATCAACTGAGAAAAAGGGATTCTGAGGATCCTGCAAGGCTCATTAAATGTGTTGGTGTCCTTTACACAGCCTCTCAGAACTCGCTGAGGTTGGCTGAGGCTTGAGGAAGCTGACAGCTCCGTCATGATGTTTCCTATCCTAATCTCATCAGTGGCATTTGCATGTAACTCTAGTGTCGAAATCTGCTCCTCAAAGAATCCTGGCAGCCATGTTGCTATGGTTCTGGCAGTTTATAACGTTCAGCAGATCGAGAGCTACGGGGACGCGGTCTCGGCATGCAACCGTAGGTTATGAGTACAAAATAGCCATTACTTAATCTACTGTTGAATGTTAAGACTGCGTTCCTGTTGGTCTTGATCTGGTAAATGTTATAGACGGACGGAACCATACAAGATCTGCTGCTCTACTGCTCCACTTTGGTTTGACATCCGGTACCATTCTGGGATTTCTTCTCTATGTGCCAGCTCGCAGATATCAGTGGAATACATTTAAATTATCTCAAAACGTAGGATATGGAACTCAAAGTGAGTCAGGTAGTGTATTTTGATAAAGTTGAAGTAGTTCTCCTACTGCATCAAATAAACACACTAATCTATCCTTGGAGACCTTTCTTCGATCTGAAGTCTATGCTTTTTGCAAGCTGAGATGCTGCTGGCTTCCTTGGCCAGCTGATCTAGCATGTGTTTCTTTAGTTTACGATCCTGACGGTTTCCGCGGGCGCAGCTAGTCTTCGTGGTATCAAACTCGAGAAATATAACTTTCATAAGGTGATATATCTGCAGATACTTTTCTACATAGGATAGTGTGTCTTGTGTATGACTGTGATACAGGGTCATCTACTAAAATCCATCAGCGCACTAACACTTTGTGAAGCGCGTCTGAATGAGAGTTGCTGTGAACTGTCAAGATTGTGAAGTGTGGATACCAAGACTGCAGAAATACAACAGCTGAGGTTGTGCATCTCCTTTCCCAGTCATTGGGTGACTTTACGTAGGCTTTTCTTGATACCCAAAATCTGGGATATAGGGGTTGTGTCTTTTGGGTATTGTCGAATGCCTGCTGCCGTTTATGCCTTTCCCAGAACCCTTCTACCCATTATATCATTTGCCTAAATAGACCATGCTAGATATTATATAAGAGATCCGGCCTATGCAGGTCTGCAGGATCTACATGATGGAGTCCAGAGAATACTTGCGGTCAGGTTTTACAACAATGCGGTGAAAGTATTCTGAGAGGTTGGCCATTCCTATCTTGTGGCTCCCTAATACTGTTCTATATGATGTGTAGTCGGGGATCTGGTATGTACACCGAGGTTCCCCGCCGTGCTCCTGGCTCAGGATGTCAAACTTAAGGCATGACTTGTTACTTAATCTGTACTAGGTCGCGTGCACTGCATGATCCGTGATCCAGGCAAATAAATTGGAAAATAGTGCTGTGTTTCACTATCAGAACAGTCTATTATTGTCAGTTCTTGGACAACATCCTGTTAGGGCACAAAGGTCAATTCCAAGGCAGCACTCAGAACATCCATGTTCGCCAGCCACTAGGCTTCATCAATGTAGGATGATTCACTTGTAAACTTTAGCGGAACAAGTCGTAATGCAAGCAGTAGGATCGACATCTGGTGTTGAGGTATTTCTAGTCCACTAGAGAATATTGCCAATCGTGATATATACCTGCCAGGCTCTCTCATCACTCGAGAAATTAATGTTGTGGGTCTGGTAAGAAAGGCTGATAATCGGAACTAATGTTGATCCAACTGGCAGAGTTTCCTGGAAATGAACGGAATAGACTATAAAGATAAAACACTAACTAATTAGAACTTTCACTGACCTTATATGTTCATGAGCTTCCCCCCACCAGATTGCTATATGCATCTCAGAATAAAATTGATTCATAATTGAATCGTATTCACGAATTGATGTGTACACCATATCATGTCTATAGGCCACCACTTGGATTAAGAAGCGGACACAGTCTACGGTGTTCCAGTTATATAAAGTGATTGCCTATTTCCCATCCTCCCTAGTCGCTTCAGTCAAAGCTAGATAGTTATCAAATGAGTCTAGTACCTCTAGTTGTTTTCGTAATGAATATACAGATTGAATTGACCCAGCAACCTTCCCATTCAACCCTTTTGCAAAGTTATCATTCATCGGTGACTTGGCTACCTTACTTTGAAGAAAGTATAAAGCTAAATTGAAGTCTCTTTGGGATGAAACAGTGATCCATGGGTCATCTATTATCGCCTGACTAAGCTCTGCATATCCTATAATATAACCAATTATGCTTCTAGTGCCTGGAATAGTTTGCTGACACGATCGATTCCCTTGTGACGGCGGCTGGAAAATCTCTTCTAAGTCTGAATTGTGCTCTATATCGGCTTCGGTCTGGTCTGTAGTTTTGCTGAGGGGTAGCACAATGTCCAGAGGCATCGTCTGAAGGGGCCTTTCATATACAGCAGCCTGTTGATGGCGTCACCAACAATAATTACACTTTGTAGAGCTTGAGGTTACCATTTTCCGAGGTAGTGTTTCAGATTCAGCTTTCAAGATATGTGTTTGAGTCGTTTTACGCGTGAGCAGATGAAACCGGGACAAGTAAGGGCGAATCCTGTCTTACAAGTTTAAATCTAAAGTACCTCCTAGCCCCAAACAGAAAATAGGTCTTGCACTTGTACTAGTATTCTAGAATAGTTAACAGGTCTCCTAATTCAAGTTGTCTATAGATTAACTTTGGCATTTCAAGATAATTATTACAGGCACCCATCAAGACAGAAAACAGAAATTTCAGAGTCCGGACTAGGATATGTTATGTCTTGGCCAGCAAGAAAATTCAGCCTTAGCCAATGTTTTTCATTGGCAAATTTATGCAAACACTCACTCGCGAATCATAACTGATTCTTTAGGCCAAAATCCTGACCTCTGTTATATCCTACTGCTTAAGAATCAAAAGTTCCCAGTCTGGACTTAGCAAACCTTTTCAATTCTTACGTATAGTAAATTTCAAGTCTACTAGTAGTCCTCATCCGCCAAGTGCTCAGCATTGGGTAAGTTTTCACAGATGAGATATAACAAATTCACGGCCCACATGTAGGTTTTGTACCTATAGAACACCCTAGTTTAACCTTTGATTTCGAGTACTCCATAGAATTCAACAAATTTGTGGCTCAAAAGTAGATCTTGTGCCTACCAAATCCGTTACTTTTCATTATATTATCTACGCATATCAACAGACGGGAGTTTGGGAATTTGCTACCTTAATATAGGGTTTGCTAATCCCAAACTTTTTTTTTTATGGTAGTCAGTGTAGTACCTGTCTTGGCAGAGGTGTACAGGTTAATTTGTAACTTGAAAGTAGATTTCGTGGCTATCCAATCTCCTAGTTCAACATTTATTATTATAGTATTTAGCATAGTATTTATATTGATGGATCGTGTAACCTGTATTGGTTACTATTATTAAGGCTGACAAGGCTAACGGAAACTAGCAGGGCTAGGTAGGGGATAGTTTATTTGGTTATTGGTTTCAAGTATCGTTTGATACCCAGTTTGCTTTATGTTGGGTTTTATGTATCAGGCTGACACCTGATATGTTTTAAATTTAGTTTTATGTATCGGGATGATACATATTTTGTTTGTTGCACCGTTTAGGTACATGAGGCATTTGTTTTATTGGAGGACTTTACAAGCAGAGCTTGGTTATATCCGTTGATTGGAAATCAAATGAAAGGATATAGAAAGCTTTAGAAAAGCGAGATCATGTATTTAAGACTGCCCCTCTGGAGCTTAGATAGGGCAGACTTCGACAGACAGAGTGTTCAATATACTTGCTTGAGCAGTTACTTCTTTTCAGTTCGCACGAAACCACAGCAAGTAAGTCTAGGACTTAGCGAAGCTGGGGATATAGTAATCGACAGCTACTAAACAACTTATCGAGATCTCCGGTAGTAATACTCACTTGAAGTCCAGACAGTTTGGGATCTGAGTTACTATCATTATACCTTACCGAGACGCATTCCGCTTGGTGCCTGATACACCCAGGGAGGCGTTACAGAACGAATACTGTAACTTGCTGCTTGAAAGTAAATATTGTTCCTACAAATCTCTGCGCTCAATATTGTATTTTCACGGTGTTCTGCAATGCGCCTGTCTTGGCACATGCAATACAGTAAATTGGCTGTTCAAAAGGAAATATTTTTTCCCACCAATCCGCGAGGTCAATATTTATTTTCCTAGTGTTCAGCTATCTTAGTGGATGCGTTACTGTAAATTTGTCTCTTGAAAGTAAATATTGTTCCTACCAATACCCGAGTTCCAGCTTTCACTTTTTACACTACCTAGCTCGGTAGGTGTCTTGGCAGATGCAATTCTGAAAATTTGAGGCTGAAAGGTTGATTTTATGCCTACCCAACCCTAGAGCGATACTGTATTTCTATTTATTTAGTCTACTTGCGCGTGTCTTAGCTCGTAAGATGCAGTAAATTTGCAGCTCTAAATCAATCTTTTTTATATACCTAGTAATCTCTAAGTTCAACAGTTATAAAGTGTTGCTCGGGTCCTAGCAGATGGGATACGGCGAATTTGCAGTTTAAAAGTTTATTTTGTATTTACCTAGTCTGATCGTGCAACTATCATATCTTCAAAGTGTCAATGTTTGCTTTGCTGTTTGTACAGTACAGCAGTCTGTACAGTGTACAGGTTTCTACAAACCAAAAACACTCGGGAGAGTTTTATATTTTCTAGGTGTCAATGTTTGCTTTGTGGTTTGTATAGTATAATAGCTCATATAGCGTACAAGTTTCAACAAACCAAAAACAACCCCTAAGAGTTGTATATAAACTCTAGATTCCTACCCTCTCTCCCTATCCCCCATCGTCACGGTTCTGACCACACAACCACACCTCGCATCAACACCCCCCACCCCTCATACTACATCATCTTTCCGTTCACAAACCATTTGTAAAGCCTTTCACAACCTCTCACTCATACTATTCATCACAGGTATGATATACACCCAACACAACCCATCCAGCATATACAGCACTTTTACAAGTTTGACAGCTAACAAGTATCCGCACAGCTACCTCTCGCCCTATTCCAATTTTTAATATATTCCCCTAGCAATTCTGCCTGCCCCTCCAACTGCCATTCTGTATTCAACGTTATTATATTCTAAGCTAACTTAATCTTCTAGTGTATCAATTGTGTCTGTAAATATTCCAACACCCTCCTCAACCCTTCCAACTCTCACCTCATAAAACATTATGTATCCAAAGCAGTTCAGCTTCAACTCCTCTGTAACCTTTTTTTTTAGCATACAACTTTACATGTTACGGCTAACTTGATATCCCAGTGGACCGACCTAGTCTGAAGATAGTTCAACTCTACCTCTACCCTTCCGACTCTGCTGACAAAAACATTATGTTTCCAAAGCAGAACTACTTCCTCTCCTCTTTAATCTTCTTTTTTGCATACAACTTTATTTGTTGAGGGCTAACTTAATTTTCCAGCAGACCGAGTTAGTCTGAAGATAATTCAACCCCCCTTTAACCCTCTCAAAGCTCCCAAACCTTCCTAGAAAAATAGTATGTTTCTAAAGCTGACCTGCTTTGTCTTCATTTTAATTACCTTTTTGCATCCAATTTTATTTCGTTCAAAGCTAACTTGATATTCCTGCGGACCAACTTTATCCCTACATAATTCAATCCCCCCACAAACTAAACCCTCTAGAGCCCTGTCACCACACCATCAACCACAATACCATGATCAAAGGTTGGCCTCGTTTGTCTAAGAACAGCAGGCCACAAAAATGTTGGAGATATTCCTTAATACAAGTAGGTCTACCGTTTTCCAAACTCTGGCACTTTTAGTCCAGCGTACCCTACATGGCTGAATGCGTTCAATCACCGGATGGAGCGTTAGAGGATCATAAGAATCTAGAGGGCGAGTGCAGGACAATGGACAAGGCTCAAGGCATGCACGCTCACCGTTAAGCCAAATGCGAGCAAGGTCTGGCCCAATTCCAAGAGCAAGACACAGAATGGGACAGACATTTTACGCAATGTCTGGATTACTTACTCAAGGATTTAGCGATAAAACATTCACAAACGGTAAGAGCAATGATCGAGTGCATTCATCATGCCAGCCCTATGCCTTCTACTCTCCTAACTGGTAATGAAGGGTGGTTCCCTAACAGTGTCTGCAGTTAACACATAATATATACACTAATGAGAATCTTACAGGCATGACTGGCCAGGCTCAGTCTACATCTAGATCAATATACCTTCAATGGTCTGGCCCGGCGAACAGCTGGCGCGGGGACAAGACAATAACTTGTGGAAGACTGTCAGGGTGGTCCCTTGGCTCGAGCTGGTTGAACCAACCCTGGAGCACTTGCTTGAGGCAATCGTGACAGTCATAGCGCACTGAGTCAGATATTAGCAGCTCATTGGCGTGACCTGGTACAGCCTGCATTTACACAAGGATGATCCGCAAGAGCCATTACTGATGTCAGATAGAATCATGATCCATGCTAGCCGCCATGTCAGCATCTGGAGAGAGTGTGCCCGCTAAATGAATACAGAGACCTTGTCTTCTGCTGCTATCGCGAGAAAGACGAGTGAGGAATGCCTGACCTGAACGGCCAGTCGTTCAGTCCACGGAATAACTAGGAAGGAACCGTCCTGCTTGGTGCCGAGGAGGAGGAGCAGGAGCAGGAGCAGGAGCAGGAAGAGCAAGAGCAAGAGCAAGAGGATGAGGATGAGGATGAGGAAGAAGATGAGGACTAAGAGGAGGAGGAAAGGAATGGAGAGGGCGGGCAGGAGGAATCGGCCGCCAGTTAGTTTGTAGGATTGAAGTCGGGGTAGGGAGGCAGATGGTAGCAGGAGGTCTTGTTTGGCCAGAGTCGGCGCTTGAAGTTTTTCTGATGCTTTGTTGTTTTACTTTCGGAACTTTGTAAACTATTTTTTCAATCTGTTTTTCGCTTAGAATAACCCGCTAGGCATCTTTTCTGTAGGACCTATCTTCTATCTTATATCACCTTAGTTTAGCCATAGCTGCGCACTAGATTAGTGTATGAGAATAATAACCTCATTTGTAATAGTCCACTGTGCAACCTTACCCGAACTAGAATACTGCGCTTCGCATATCCCGACCCGCCCTTCATTCTGCCAACTCCTACGAGGTATATTGAATCTAATTCTTCCTATCTTAGCAACAGCCAAAATATGCAAGTGTAGTTTGGGTCTAAAATATTGGAAGGTAATAGGTCTGAAAGTGAGTAACAATATTTGAACATGAGCCCCTTATAAGAAGGCATGCAATCCTTTGCTGACTGCTAAATACCAACTTCCATAATACTGCCTCAGATGTCAGCAAATATAATACGTTCCCCTACACATTCAATATTTGCCAACACTCCTCAATCCAATTATTCCTCTATTCACCTTATCACAATCCCACATCAATTACGGCCTATCGCTAGCAGACTTCGTCTAGTCCATCAGCATAAACAGAAATAAATTTTGGTCCGCAGGGAACGTATCCAGAAATCTGGATCCAAGAAGGTATTAGTTGTAATACCCTGTACTTTGCCTTTGCTACCTTCTGGTCAGTCCGCAACTTATGGAAGACTAGCATCCGGATTTGATGCATTACAACTTCTGATAGGACCTCCTGAATATGAGCCTGATGGAGATCAAAGTTTAAAGGCAGCAGATGATATTATAGAATAGAATGATTCAGAAAATATGGATAACGGTTGTCAGAGTGGAGAGAGTGAGGAGGCAGACTTAATAGAACTAGATGCGGATCATGAAGACCTGGCAGTAGGCGAGGGGGAACAGAGACCCATTACCAGGCTAGAGTTCGAATCTCAATGATTAATGATGACAATGACAGTTACCCAGACCCCAAGATCGGAAAGGATAATGAGTAGTTTCCTGGGAAGGAAATTACCATAGCTATTACGAGTTACTCAAACTCAATTATCTATACTGACCAGCAGATCAGCCTCCTGACAAAATCTACCTGTAACACCAACTACAAAATCAAGTCATATACGACTGGGATCTTCACAATTTTGCCAAGCAGTCCAAGTAGTAACCAGCAGCTGAAGATATATTGCTGGGGGGATTGAGCTTACCATTCAGATCAAAGCCCATGAGTTAATGTGGGACTAGACACTATTCACAAATCTGTTTCGGACCCATATACGCTGACCGAAATGGTACATATGTGTTCGAATAATGCCCAGCAAGAACTAGAGTTTTGAAGCTTTTTTGCTGCTACAACAGCCTCGAATGAGCAGGTAAGCTTTCGTCAATTTGAATGACTAAATATAATGGCTGCCGGCCACTAATTTCACAGATTCGAGAAACACACATTCTAACAATGCACAGTGCCTGTAGATTCAAGTATTTACATAGGGTAAAGAAGTCTCAAACCGAACTCTATAAGGTTGATATAGAGAATCCTATAGCCTGTGCACCAAGGATGGAGTACTTAATTAAGAAAAACAGGTTTAATTACCCGCTAAACAGGTATGAGGTACGCTTGCTTCCCTTTTTCGAGATTATTCTAGTCCGGAGTTTGACTAGATTTGCCTAACAATTCCACAAGGTACTTTCTCTTAGGTTCCTAGCCCACAAATTCAAGGTGTCATATAGGCACGATTTTATTCAGGCAAGGAAAGAAGAGGCACAATGGAAGACAGATGCATTAGGAAGAATAACAGCCAGTTTCTTTACCTCACAGTGGCCATATTGTGTTATGCTTTAGGGTGTTGGCAGACTGAAATATTTGTTGATGATGTCAATTTCAGGCACTCCAGTTCTCAAGGTAAAGATAAAAAACATCTGCTTAAGGATGATTGTAATTAGGCTAACAGAAATTACAGGGCTGCTCGATCACCAGTTACGAACTTGGGCCAAGATGCACGAGCATTTCCAGGCTCGAATCATACAGCTGATAAAGAGTTGAAAGGAGGATAGAATAATAAAGGATGAGAGAACATGCGTAGAGAGGAGAGACGGATATTCGTACAATCTTAATGCTTTGCCTGCAGAGTTCTGAATCCTTCTGAAGCAGGAAGGAGAACTATCCATCAGAGTCAGGCGCTCACATACTAATCCAAGAGGATATAGCCAGCAAGAGCCACAACGGGAGGCAGTGCAAGACCCGCTGTCGGGCTTAAGAAACTCAATTTAGTCAGTTGACATGAGGATTTGACACGGCAGCTAGACGAAATTGGTGCAGATGATGAGGATAACAAAGGGTATTGATGTTAGTATATCATTCATGTAACTTAAGAGAAAATAATGGTAGATCATGCAGGTTGAAACTCTCTTAAGTGAAGAAAGTCTTCGTAAGAGCTAGCCGATGTAGTCCGTTAGAGGTCACTTGTTATTGAAGATCCTGGGAAGAAAGCATACTGCAGGCAGATTGCGGATAGAGACAGAGGAAATATGATATTCTATAAGACTTAGTGAATATGTCTGGCAGATTCAACTAATAAATAGAAAGATATGAAGATATTGAAACCTGGAGGAGAACTACCGCGAGAGCGGAGAGAGTGGAGAAACTGTTAGGAGACATCTAGACTAGAGAAAGAAGTACAAGGTGAATGCAGTAGAGGTGCAAACGAAAACCTGTAGTTGAGTGAAAACGTCTGGTGGATGCAAGGAAATACAAAGTGAGATTGGAAGATAGAGATTGCAGGAGGTGAATCTACAGTGTAATCAGAGGCAGAGTCGAAGCCATCAGGACTAGGTAATAGAGTACGGGGTGAAATGTGGACATAGCATAGACGAAACATGCTCTTTCAGGGAAGGAATGGAAAGAGGAGGAAAGATAGGGATTGACTGCAGAAGAAGGGATTGATAAGTGGAAATGAGTTGGTAAAAGAGAACATGCCTCAGCATCCGTCCTGAGTAAGATGGCTAGTGTCCGCATTGTATGGTAAACATTTCTAGTGAGGGTACGCTGGAGGATATCTGGTGCATCCGAATACAAAAATGGCGCGTAAGGACGTAATATGTCTGGGCACCCCTATCATGATTGTGAGATTACATTTACATCTTAGAGAGCATCAGATGCACAGTAAGTACAGGACTTAAAATATATTTTTTGCTGATGTTGTCAGCTGATTCCTATAGGGTATAGTTGTAATAGTCCATGGCTTCTCTGTGGGGGTGTAAAGCTAAATGTGTATGGGAGTTCCCTGGTGTATGTTTATTTGCCATTAGCGAAACTTCTTAGATATCGGATATAGCTTTATAAGTGTTGACAGCCAATTGTTAAGAGGATATTGTGTACGTGAAGTGTCGATATCTTCTGCATCTCAAATAAGATAGTATGAGATAGGTGGGGGTAAAACTGAGGGAACTGGAGGTTCCCTCTTCTTTTCTATCATAATCAAGAAACAGTTTCCACAATAAGGATGGACTGGGAAAAGGTTCTTAGATTTCTTGGTTATCTGATTTGGCAGGAATAGCTAGAGGTTCGGTAAACTAGGAGGGTTTCTGAGGTTTTGTGTGGAACTCAATCTCCAGCAGAGAGTCTTAGATTACTAACTCAAAAGAGGAAATGTAGTTGAGAGGACCTGGCTCCATGACAAGCACTTTGATGGTGATGGAAACAGCTATAAGCTTCTGTGATGCCTGAGGTATGCCTTCTAAATGCTCCAAAGTCATGTATTGAGCCTTGGTAACAAGGAGAAATATTAATAAACTGTTATGTGTGGTTGATTCTAAGGGGAAGCAAAAAAAACTAAGCTTATATATCTTTCTTTGTAGATGGAGATTGTCTAGAAAGGCTGGCAGGTAGTGTTGTAATGACTTTTGAGTAAAACTTATAATATTAAAAAGATCTCGTCTCGGTAGCTTGGTGATGGATAAAGCTTATAATTTGCGCTTTTTTTATTTTTTTTTATTTAATTCATATATTCTCTGTTAACGTATAGGAACCACCATGCAGCACTAGCTATGGCAAAAATGTAACGTTAATTTCTAATAAACCAGCTAAAGATAAATCAAAATCCTATCTCCCAATCGTACTGGTACCGTCACTGCTCCGATAATGGAGACTAATTAAGCAAGGAAAGAATATAGCAAAATTTCAAACAAAGTAAGTAGATTTATAACAACCTGAGAGAATAAATGTCAGTAAAGGAGGGCAGCCAAGCCGTCCTAGCGTGAGGGTGATCTAGCGGCCAGTGTGGATGGAGGGAAGCCAGTTTCGAACTCTAGGATATAGGTACACAGGGCCTGTAGAAGATCCACTGAGTAAAAGATAGGGGAGCTAGAGCTGATACTATTAATGCCAGGAAGGTGGCGGAGTCGGATAGAGGCCTTTACAGGACATGGAAGGATGGCATAAACCATAGTCTCTTCATCCTCCTCGTAGTTGGGGCAGAAGAGGATGTGGTGTATCCTGCCGGCTACAAACATGTCAAGTCCCATGAAGTGGTGAGAGGACAGGCCCAGGGCATAGTGGTAGTAGAGTTGAGGTGGAGCCTGGAGGGTCCAGTCCTTGAGGATAAGATTGTTGAAATTCTTCAATTCGTTTCATATGTATATTTCCTCTGGTAATATAGGTTATGTCACAGCTTGGTTATTTCTAGTGTACTTAGGGAAACTACGGACATTACTACAGTTAGGGTATATCATATTCTCGGTTATATTCCATGATAAGGTTTAAGGATTAATGCGTATATTTCTTACCTGTTGTGCGGGATTTCTCCTTTATCTTTCCATGTATAGTGACCTTTTACTAGTGATCTATCAAGTGTTATCTTTCCATTTATTTCGCGCACACCACTTGAGATTATGCATATTTTTAGGATTTCCTTGGTAATTTTTTAGGGTCAAACATGTTCGCACTTATGTTTCTTACAATGTTTTCTCTATTTTTGTTACTGATCATATGGAGGATATGCACCTGTATAAATAGCTGGTTGGCGCCTACTTTATTTAGTTAAATAAGGACAAGAACCACTACCAATCTACCTTCATACTACAATACTCCTCACACAAGCGTGCACATAGTATACTCTTAATACTGTGTTGTATTATCGTACTCAAGCTATAAGATTGTGCCAATACACAATATAATAATAGGTTATGAGCCCAGTCCATCCATACCTATGCGACTTACATTCACATGCTATCCTCTTTCACCACAAAACAAATTCCTTCTAAAATGAAACAAACCACTTTCACTGAAAATATTTGCAGTAATATCAAGACATTTTCAATCAAACCAAAACATCACTCGAAATGAAACATCGATTGAAATGAAAGACCAGTCGAAACGAAATATCTTTCGCGAGACGAAACATTCTTGGTAAAACATTCTTTGCAAATCAATACGAAAAGTCTTAGTGCTTCTTGCTAAAGTCTGAGTTTTCATCCTTCACTAATTCCGAGTTATTACCGAAAGTGCAATTTCATAGCTGCAACCTCTTCCAAGTGCAAAGTAAAGTACCAGTCCTTACCAACCAAAGTCACTTTGACCTAACCGAGGAAAAATGGCCACGGCAAAAAACCACTCTTCCTCCTACAGAAATTCCTGCACCAAACCCCAGATCTTATACCAACAACTCCAAACCTAGGAGGGCATCAAGTTACAAATTGAGCTCGAGCCCAAAGCTCACTGGCCCTGATAACTACCGGACCTGGCGAGATATATCTGAATATGTCCTTACTTTATATAATCGCTGGGATATAGTAACAGAAAAGGAAATCCTGCATGAGGAAGAAGAGGACGAGGATGGAAATAATAACTCTAAGAGAATAGATTAATTTCGCGATTGATACCAATGGGCCTTGACCTACTTCCTTGAAACGATTGACCCCCAATGGCTTATTTTGTTGGCCACCCACAAAATACCCCCTGCCATCTGGAAAGCGTTCCAAGATAAATTTGTGTTAGGCACAAACAACTCCCAAGAGGATTACATCACTTTTCTAGAGGAACTACATGAGTCCGAATCTTTACAGGCAATGACCCGCTTCGGCCCCTGCGTTTGCCCAGGGAGTCGACACTGGCACGTTGTGCAGTTTCTCATTTACTAAGAAAAATGAGTATTTGGAACATATCTTGTAACCCCATATATGTTGCCACCGTCATGGCTTTAGGGTATGAAGTCACGTGATCCATCATGAGGTCACAGGTTCAACTCCCCAGTCCAGCAGAGCCATTGGTCAAATGAGATATTTTCAACCAATCAGGTTTGCATCTGCCAACACTACTGCAAGACAATAACGACCCGACAGAGGGATTATTGCCCGACTTCCAATAAGCAGACTCAGTCTTGAAAGACCAGGTTGAATGGAACAAAACGGTTTGTCGGATAAAGAGTTATGAGTAATATTATCCTCTGAGCCTAACAGATGACTAAGGTTACTGATGCATGGCGACATGAGTATTGATCACCTGATATATGGATAATTGTCTATATATCGGCAGACTCCCATTGGAAGATAAAACACTATCATTCCACTGTAATGGGCCAGGAGACCGACGACTGTAGATGAGATATTGAGTTCTCAGGGTCAAATGGGGGTCGCACTTGAGAACCGTAGTGGATAGATCATACAAGTTGTAAAGCCGCGGGATCAAGGTCGCAGGGTATAAATACCTGGGCAGTCACCAGTGTTAGATAAAGGAAGAACCAACGGAGAAGAGATCTTATCAATATCATAAGTTTTTACTCTAAAAATCTTTACCTAAGAGCCTTCCTAGACAATCTCCGTTTACAAAGAAAGATTTAATCCTAGTCCGATTGGCTTGCTCTTAGAATCGACTACCCTTAACAGTATATTGATATTTCTCCTTGTTACCAAGGCTCAATATATGACTATCGGATACCTCAAAATCATACCTCTGGAATCATGCCAGCTCATAGCTGATTCCACCCTCCTTGACGAGTCAATTCTTGAACATCTTCTACAAAACTTTATCACCTCCCTCGAAACTCTCCTATACGACTCCATTCCGGAGATCGAATTCCTACCATACCCCTACAAACCTTCCGGTTCAGCAACCCTGAACTTATACCGACCAATCAAGATTTCTCAGAAATCTAGGAAGAACGTTACGGGCTATCCCTCCGGTGGCACCCCCTTGTCGACTACGACAGTCACAGAAGTGGAACATCAAGTTCTTTTTCCTAAACTATATCCTTTACACCCTACCTGTGGTGATTCGGAAAACACTCACTCTCCTTCTAAATAAGGTCCTCACGACAATTGACCGTCGATACGGACAAGGTAATGTCCGACATCGAAGAAGTTTCACCGGCAGCAAGCGATCAAGCCCCTGGATGCTCCAGGTCACCTTTAGCACTTCACTACCTTTCATAGGCAAGTGGGGTCAGAAAGTCGGCCCTAGGAACGCGATCAAGCACTCCCTGTCCCCCTCACGCCAGAAATCCTGCCATGGAAAGATTAGCCGAACATATCGGCCAGGCAAGGAGCTACTTCAACCATACCCTCCAGGAATTGGTTGATATGCAGCACCTGGCCTACGTTGAACTATCTGGTCAAGTTCAGGATCAGGCAAACCAACTCCAGCACCATGCCCAATAGATAACCCGTGGGGAATAAATCATTAGCGAAGAGTAGAAACAAGTCAATTTGGAACTTGAAATATTTGCTACTGAAACCGCCGCACTTCAAGATGCAAGCACCTAACGGTTGGAAGAAAAGTTGCGAGCACAGGAAGAACAAGCTACACACCATCAAGCAGCACGTACCCAACTTCATGCTAACATTGAGGCGACAGGACAAGAGTCGCAGGATCGAGACCGGCAGCTAAAACAGGCTTGGGCTAGGCAAAAAGCAGAACTCCTACAAAGACAAGTGGCTGCACATAAAGAACATGAGTGGACCAGAGAGGAGTTATGAGAACTGCACCAGCAGCCAGAACAAGGAAGGTCGGAAAGGAAAACCTATGTAGTCCAACAGAATGCCACATCTGAGCAAGTAATCGAATGTTAACTTGGATGAATAAAACTTTGGTGCAACTACAAGTTGCAAAGAACCCACCAAGTGTGCGGGAAACAGTGGCACCATAGCCAGTGGAAAATCTGGGTTTGGAAAAACGCACCACAGCCGATAGCGGATAAGAGTTCCAGTTCATTCACCAATGAGACAAAGGAAAGGCAGTTGACCGAGGAGATGGAAACGGAAATGGCGGAAAAGAACCATCCCCGCCCCTTCTGGCGAATACACCCAACCCGGGAGATCATGACTCGGGGTCTGAAGATGGAGGTGGCCCCGCGCAACTAGGTGGTGAGCCATCACGATCACCATTGCCAGGTCATAAGTTCGAATCCGAAGCAGACACATGGGTTGACCGACAATCGCAAGCATTGTCAAGGACCAACCGCCTGCAAGCGGATCTACCTTTCAAGTTCGAAAATAAGCCTACTCAGGATGTGCGAGTATTGTTATATAATTGCGAGAACCACTTTGGGAGAAACCCATGACAAGGGGAAAACGATGAAGAACGCATCAAGTATGCATTAGCAAGAATGGAAGGAACCGAGGTGGCACCTTTCTCGATAACCTATCGGAAGAAAATGACAGGGGACCGCGGATTCCCAAAACATGAGGGTTATGACTTCCGGATCACTTTCCAGGCTGAAGTTACTAAACAATTCTCAGTACTGCATAAGGCACAAAAAGCCTTAGCCGAGATGGAGAAGGTCTGTTATATAGGGAATATAGAGAAGTATCTCCTTACCATAGAAAACCACAACATCGAGGCAGAAGTATCTGGTATCGCTTGGAGAACTATAATCCAGCGGCAAATTCCTATTGAAGCCATGCATACACTATCACATGAAAATCACGACTTGGATAGCGAGTGGAACAAGGCAGTCCGCAGGGTTACCAAAGCGGAAGAATCATTCAAGCAACAACCTAGTCTATTCAGACAAAACAACCTGGGAAAAAGTGACTCCCAGAAAAGGGAACGGGAGGAGGAATCCAAAGCTAGGAAGACCACCGCTGGAAATAAAAAACGAAAAACCTATTCGGCAGCCTTCAAAGGCTGCCTACAAATTCAAAAAAAAAGTGGAAAAAGGGAAAAGATCCTCCGCTGAAGGAAAGGTTGAGCACACGAATTGGATTGAACATCATAAAGGAATCCCTAAGGACAAAATTGAAGAGCGAAAGAAAGCCAATTAATGCACCCATTGCACGTTGGCCCACCATACTTGGAAGTTGTGCATGAAACAGACCCAGGTATCGGTTATAGGACAGAAATGGGGAAATTTCAAACCCCAATATTGACGACTCCAGATGGCAAAGGGACAAACAGCACCCACAACCAGGGTAAACCAAGTCAACCAGCACAGAATTTTGGAACTGAACGACATGGATAAAACCTAAAACAGGGTTTTCAGGAACTAGCAGGGTCAACGACTGGGTAACCAGTTATAGACCCCTTACCGAAACCGAAATCAACAAGGGGGCTCGACCTCTGCAAGGTCCTCCTAGCAGGTATTCTGCCCTTCTCCATGGGAATCTCAAATCCAAGCGAGAATCACGAAAATCAATCCAAACCTACAGGCGTATTGCAAACCTAAGAATGACAGGTGAGCAAGAAGTGATTAACTTGGACGGCGGCTTGTGGTAGTCTGAGACTAACTCTGGGAACCTGAAATTCAAAAGGAAGAAAGCGGAATGCCATATTTGATGTATATCGGACCTCAGTACGCAAGACGGTTAACTAAACCAGCGTTCTTATAAAGTCCTAAATCCTTACCACAGATCCAACGAAGAGTGGACAGACCAGCGCTGACTTGTGACTTCTTAAGAATGGCAAGGGGAAATCAGTCTAGCCTGGATTATGAGAAGCCTTCCAGGAACGAAATATATAACAGGTCAGCTGGACAACGGAATAGTTGGAGAAACGGAACAGGAATCCTGACATCAAGAAAAATGAAGCTGGAAGAGAATGAGGAACTACTGCTACATAGGCCACACGCTAGATGGAGAGGGGTAAATCCTTCCCGAACCTGGACTAAGGCTTGGTGGACAGGATAGGTACGATAGACTAATGGGGTAATCGAGGTGATATGCGAAGAATTCCCTCAATACAACCTAATGATATAAGTTTGGCTCCAGTTAGGCAGGGCAAATGGCAGGTGTATGGGAACCCTTTGGCAAGCGGTATGGACCGCTATTAGTGGGCTGCCCAGTACACCAAAGACAAAGATATTAGTTCATCTGATGAGACTTAAATAGCAGAAACCGTGCGTCCATAGTAACAAACACCCGAAGTTACCACAACAACAAAAATGTCATACAAAAGAGCTGCACTGCCCCCTAGCGGCTATAACAAAAGAATCAAAACAGAGGCACCAGCCCCGCCTTATTATTCATGCCCAGAAGGCAGAGCAACCATTGAAGCAAATAGAGAACGAATCCATATTCGTGTTCTATTAGACTCAGGGTCTAATATATTGCTAATAAACTAAGAACTACTTAATAAACATCGCCTACCATACCACACACGGACAAATAGCCTGGACATTTAGACCTTTGAAGGAACCACCACAGCACCAAATGGGGGAAAGCACTACACACATCCTATTCTTTTAGAGATCTGGAGCAATGCACACCGATCTCACATCTTCTGCGAAATTGCCAATGCTGGCAAATATTGACCTTATTATCCTATTGGGATAGTGGCATACAAAACATCCTATAAGGCACATTGAGGATGTGCAAAAATGGACATTTAAAGATGAAAAATGCCAGAGTCATATTAATGATGAAGGCATAGATCTGACATTTGAATGGGACGAGACCGTCGCCTATGACCCAGAAGCACGATATATTGGAAGAATTGAGGTGGCCTCCACCAGACAGGCAACAAAGTCCCTGCAAATACCTTAGGAATATCAGGAATTCAAAAGGGCTTTTGCACTGGAAACGGCTGAGAAACTAGCAGGTAGAAGAACTTTTTACCATGCTATTGACTTAATTAAAACCCGGCACAGTACCGCCATGGGGCCCGATATATCCAATGTCAGCCCACCAGCTGGATTTGCTTAGCAAATATCTGCAGAAGATGCAGGACCAAAGGTAAAATCGTGGAAAGCAAATCTCCTGCTGTAGCTCCAATTTTGTTTATCCCTAAACCTGATGGTTCAATGAGGCTATATGTGGATTACTGACAGTTAAATAAACTATCAGCAGCCAACAAATATCCGCAACCCGTAATGAGTGCGCTCCGCGACCATGTGGTTGGCGCCCAAATATTCACTAGGCTGATTTTAAAAGATGGCTATCACCTCCGAAGAATAAAGGAAGTAGATGAGTGGAAAACAGAATTCCAGACCCGATATGGCCATTATGAATACAATTAATGCCATTCGGGGTAGTAAATGCGCCGGCCACATTCCAGGCTATGATGAACAAAATTCTTTCCAAATTTTTAGATCATGGAGTAGTGGGATACCTGGACTATATCCTTATTTGCTCCAAGAGAGAGAAAGAACACATCGACTTGGTCAAGAAGGTACTCTCTCGCTTGGAAGAATATGATCTAGTGGTATCAACCACCAAGTCAGTTTTTCTTGTCAAAACAGTGGAGGTTAGGGGTTATATTGTGGCAGTTGATGGAGTACCATGAGTGAAAGAAAGGTGGAAAGCATTAAGAATTGGAAGGCACCAAGGTTCGTGAAGGAGGTGCAAATATTGATTGGCTTTGCCAATTTTTACCGACGTTTCATTAAAGATTTCTCCAAAAATCTGCCAACCAATTACCAAAACATTGAAGGGCGACCCCAGGAAATTTCGCTGTGGGCCAGAATAAAATGGGCCATTTGAAGAACTTGAGCAAAGATTCATCTCAGCCCCTATACTCTGTCATTTCTAGCCTGAGAGAGAAACAATTGTGGAAACTGATGCTAGCGATTTTGCTCTAAGATGTGTCCTCTCACAGTTTAAAGACAAAAAGCTACATCCGGTGACTTTCCACTCACGGAAGCTGAGCCCAGCAGAGCGAAATTAGGGGATTAATGATAAGGAACTATTGGCGATTCTCGAAGTATTCAAAGAAAGGAAAAAGCACTTAGTTGGAACGGAAAAACCAGTAACTGTTTACACTTATTATGAGAATCTACTGAATTTCCTTAATTGTAAGGTATGACATCCATTGCAGATACGATGGGCTCAACAACTGGCGAATTACGATTTTAAAATTGTCTATCGACCAGGAAAACGAGGAGGCAAGCCAGATGCATTAAGCCGAGGGCCGGAGTACCGTTCTGAGTAGGGAGCTGCACATAGCGAACAATCAATACTCAATCCTTCACACTTCTAAATCACCCTGGTACAGTTAAACTAACCAGACTGGGAAGAAAAATTAAGTGGCACAGAAACCCATGGTTCCCCCGGGATAAAATTGCTATCCCCAAAGGCACGAATGCCAACGAAAGGGTCCTGACTGGCAGCCAGACATGACCTGTATGCACTAGAGGATTTCATATTCGCAGCCAAAGGTCAAGGGTTGGTAGAGACTGGAATTGCTGTAGCATCATGATCGGGAACATATGCACGATTAGCAATGAGAAGTGGAACGAGAGCCAAATACGGGATCAGAATTTGCGGGGTAGTGCTCGACCCGGACCATACCGGAGAACTCAAGGTAATCATAATGAACTATGGAAATCAAGATTGCCATGTCCGCCGAGGGGACCGAATTGCACAAATGATCATTGAGAACATACACACGGCAGGGGCGATAGAAGTTGACAGACTAGCAGAAACTGCAAGGGGCAAAGGCGGATTTGGAAGTATCGATGTATAACCCAGATAATCAACTGCAACAAAGACCCTGGTAGTAGTCGCATAATTACAAGCTAACTAGGCCGAAAATGAGTTTCTTGATGAAATAGACCATCAAGTAAGATAAGAAAAAGGGATACTACAAATGTCTAATACTATAATGTCCAAGCTCGATATTAGGAAATATGACCAAACATTATTAAGAACCATCAAAGAGGCAGGCCAGAACGATCAAGACTGACAGGAACGCAAGCAGGAATTGGAAACATTAACCAATGAGGGGAAACCATTACCAAGTCACTAGGCAGTAACTGAAGGACTGATCTACTATAAGAATTGCTTTTACATTCCAGAAAACGAACAGCTGCAGAAATCTATACCCAAAGGTTGCCACGACTCTTAGGTAGCTAGACACTTTCTACAGGAAAAGACTCTGGAAATTGTTACCTGGGACTTTTACTGGAGAGGGCTGACACTGTGAATAAATGACTACGTACGGTCATGCGATAAATGTTAACATAATAAATCCCCAAGACATGCCCAGTTGGGTCTGCTGCAGCTACTATAAGTTCCGTTCGCAGCCTGATCATCCATATCGACCGACTTCATCACACAACTACCAGAATCACAAGGAAGAACACAAATTATGGTAGTCGTAGATCGATGTACAAAGATGGCTCACTTTATAGGTTAGGAAAGTAATGCAATAGCTAAAAAGGTTGCAAACGTATTCTTGAGGGAAGTCTGGAAGCTACATAGACTTGCAGTGGAAATTATCTCCGATATAGATGCAAAGTTCTCAGGAGAATTCTGGTAATCCCTATGCAAAACCTTAGGGATAAAACGAAATATGTCAACTGTGTACCACCCGCAAACTGATGGAGAAACAGAGAGGACCAATCAAGTGCTGGAAGGATCCCTCAGAAACTTTGTCAATAATGATCAAACGGAATGGTACCAGTTGTTACCACTAGCCGAGCATGCCTACAACAATTCAGTAACGAATGCTTATGGTATGTCACCTTTGTACACCAACTATGAATTCCATACACAAATAGAATGGATCAAGGAGCGCGAAGCCCAAAATCCAGATGCCCAGCTCTATGCACACTGGATGCAAACAATACACTAACAGGCCTTAGAAGCCTTGGAACAAACACGGGAAAATATGAGCAAATATTACAACCGCAAGGCTAAGCAGCAACCAGATATCAAGGTCGAGGACCTGGTCATGTTAAAAGCAAAAAACATATGCACCAAGAGAATCTCTAAGAAGCTTAGCCCAAAGCTCTATAGACCGTTTAAGGTATTGGAAAAAAGGGGGGAGCGAGCCTATAAACTAGAAATATCATCAAGATGGAACATCCATTTCCATATTTCATGTATCATTGTTGGAACCCTATCGGACATCCAATTGACCAGCAAGGGAACAACCTCCCCGCCAGCCAGAGGAAATCAATTCAGATATTCAATGAGAAATCGAAAGAATCATGAAGAGTCAAATAATCTCTTATCAACGGCGAGTCGGATGTCTTAACTGACAAATGCTTGAGTTACGTTATTTCGTGAAGTGGACTGGTAGTTCCACTAATGCAAATACTTGGGAACCACCAGAACACTTAGAGCATGCACAGGAATTGGTGGAGGCATTTCATAGGGAGAATCCTGATATGCCAAAGCGGGCAGATGTTGAATGACTTGGAAAAGGTTTTCCCAATGTGGTCAAGCAAACGCGTTAGGTTTTTAGCCCTACCAAGTCGAGTTCAAGCGGAAACTAGTTAAAATTCAGAATTGTTTAAATTAGGGTTTTATTTTTATTTTTATTGTTATTTTGATGTGTTGCTTAAAGAGAGGGTAACTTTTTAAAAGTGATTCGGGACAAACCGCACGGAGGAGGGAGCTCGTGTTAGGTACAAACGACTCCTAAGAGGATTACATGACTTTTCAGGAGGAACTGCATGAGTCCAAACCTCTACAGGCAATTACCCCCCTGCTGCCCTGGCGTTTGTCCTGGGAGTCGACACTGGCACCTTGTGCAGTTGCTTGTTTACCAAGAAAAACGAGTAATTGGAACACATCTTTTAACCCCGTATAGGTCACCGCCGTCATGGTCTACGGGTATAAAGTCAAATGGTCCATCTCAAGGTCAAGTGTTCAACTCCACGGCCCAGCAGGGCTATTGGTCGAATGAGATATTTTCTACCAATTGGATTTGCATCTGCAAACACCCCTGCAAGACGATAACAACGACCCAACAGAAGGATTATTGCCCGACTTCCAAGAAGCAGACTTGGTGTTGAAATAGCTGGTCAAACGGAAGAAATCGGTCCGTTGGATAAAGAGTTATGTGCGATATTATCCTATAAGCCTATTGGACGCCTAAGGTCTCCGATGCATGGTGACATGAGCATTGATCACCTCATATATGGATAATTGTCTATAGATCGGCAGACTCCAATTGGAAGATAGGACGCTATCATTCCACTACTATAGTCCAGGTGACTGAAGACTGCAGATCAGAAACTGAGTTCTCAAGTCAAACGGGTGTCGCACTTGAGAACTATAGTGGATAGATCATACTAGTTGTAAAGCCGTGGGATCCAGGTCGCAGGGTATAAATACCTAGGCAGTCCCCGGTCTTAGATAGAGGAAGAAGCAATGCAGTAGAGTTCTTATCAAGATCAAAAGTTTTTACTCCAAAATTCTTTACATACGAGCCTTCCTAGACAATCTCCGTTTACGAAAAAAAATTTAAGCCTGGTCCGATTGGCTTGCTCTTAGATTCGACTACCCTTAATAATTTTCTAGACAAAACACCACCTCCTTCTTCGCACAACTCAACGCTGTCCTCGATACCAAGTACGATGCCTCTGCACCTATTGCAGACCATATTAACAAGTATGATACCCTCTGGAATCGAATACAACACCATTGCTCCTCCTCTGCTGCTGATGACCTATATGCCCTATCACTTGTATTCAAATCAGTATTTGAGTCACAAGAAGCCAAAGTAGCCGTCCTTCTCCGCTCCCTTCCTGAGTCGATAAGTAACATTGTTGACTACCTCCAAACTAAGGAGGACTTTACCTACGACCATGTCTACCACAGGTTGTTGGATATGAGACCCTTGGTTAGCCCTGAGGACGACAAAGTGTATAAAAGCGCTGATGTTAAAGGAAAAGGAAGGGAACCTCCCTTGAGACCTGAGGCTACATCCAAGGAATGTACCTACTGTAAGAAGCATTACCCCACTGCACGCGCAGAGGGACTTACCGGGAATGTGTGTAATAAACTCAAGGGCGACAACCAAAAGAAGAAGGAAAAGAAAGCTGTTAGTTCAACAAAGATCAACAAAGAAGAAATATCTGAACCAGTCAGTACATCCACATCCCTCCTGTCTACGCAAGAGACTCCTCACCTACACAACTGGGTAATCGATACAGACGCAAGCTCACATATGACAAGCAACCTAAACCTTCTTATAAACTTTGAATCAAGTACAGGGACTGTTAAGTTATGTGATGATTCAGTAATAGAATCATTTAGCTGAGGAACTGTCAAGCTCATGGCCAAAACTTCAAACAGTCATGTAACCCCTGTTTTCCTTAAACATGTTCTCTAGGTTCCGAAGTTAGATCAAAGTAACTTGTTGTCATGGAACGCTATTCTTTCTTTGGGGAATGTTCCTTCTTTGCATAGTAAAGGGGTGGGTATGATTGTATACAGGGAGAATAAAAGAGAAGTGATATGGGGAAAGCTTGACAGGCAAGATTATGTTGTACAAGAAGAGAAAGTAGTGGCGAACAAGATGACTTACCAACAGTTGCATTCAGCCTTTGGACATCCTTCACCATCCTACCTCAAAAGTACCAATTACTCTGACAATCAAACTATCCCCTAAGTTCCGAAAAGCAGGCAGTGTGAAAACTGCATTATGTTGAAATCAACAAAATGCAAACCCGAATCTACAGACAAAAGATGTGAAAATCCCAATGATTTAATCCACTCTGATCTTAGCAGAAAAATCTCTACCCCTTCCTTTGGAAACTCCTGGTACTATGTCACATTTATTGATGATTGTACACGGTGTACCTGGATTTACCCTCTTAAAGCCATATCTGATACCAGTACAGTATTCAACCAATTCATCAAAGAAAGACATACCCAGGACAATGCTACTATTAAGCAATTCAGGACTGATAACGGAGGAGAATACATCAACAAAGATATGACAACCATGTTTGCAAAACTGGGTAACATACATGACAAAATACCTCCTTACTCTCATGTATCTAATGGCGTTGCCGAATGGTACACTAGGACCATTTTTACATCTACACCCTCTATGTTATCAGGTCTTACAAGGTGTTTATGTGCCGAAGCAGTTACTACAGCTGTATACCACTGGAACATCCTCTCTAACCAATCCATAGGAAAACTAACGCCCTATGAATCTCTCTATAACGAAAAGCCGTCAGTAAATCACCTACACCCCTACGGCAGCAAATCCTTTGTCTATAAACCTGTGGAGACCAGAAAACCAGGAACAAAGTTACAGCCCAGGGCCATAGAAGGATACCTGGTTGGATATACTTCCTCCAGCAAGATATAACTTATATACATAGCATCATAGCACAAGATCTCAAACACGCGTCAGCTCCACTAGACAATCAAGACTATACTACCGGTTGATCCTAAGGAACCTGCACCCTCATCACAGACCTTTGCAACAGTCTACCCACCTTCCTACCAAAGAGTACCGACACCCGATAAAGCTCTACCACAGGAAGCAAATGACAAAGCAACCATTGAAGTACATCCACCTCCACCGCCTGAACATCCGGAAATTATGACCGTCCCAAAACTCCTGAAGAAACACTATAACCTCATGTACAGGAAGTACAACCAGAAAATCCTCCCAGGATATGGACCAGATCTGGCAGAACCATTCGTCCACCACAATACTTTGGCAGAAATGTCACAGTAGCATCTGACGAGGATCCTAAAACCTACACCCAAGCAGGGAACAGCTCGCTTAAGCAACAATGGACCCATGCAATGGACGAGGAAATAAAGGCATTTGAGAAAAGTGGTACTTTCGATGAAGTAGATAAACCTACAGGACGTAAGATTATTGATAGTAAATGGGTATTATAAACCAAGCAAAATGCTGCACTAGAATGGTACCGTGAAAGGAGAGTTGCTAAAGGGTTCTCAAAGTAGCGGGTTTTGACTTTGAAGATATTTTTGCTCCAGTCATCCGATATGAATCACTCCGCTCCCTCCGTGCAATATGTGCTAAAAGTAAATGGCAACCAGGGCAATTCGATGTCAAATCTGCATTCCTTTATGGTGAATTGAAAGAAGAAGTCTACAGGTGACCGTTACCTGGGTTCGGTAATGGAGACAAAGTATGGCGACTTAACCGATATCTATGTTAAGGGTAGTCGATTCTTAGGGCAAGCTAATTGGACTAGGCTTAAATCTTATATCGTAAATGGAGATTGTCTAGGAAGGCTTGTAGGTAAAGATTTTTGAGTAAAAACTTATGATATTGATAAGATCTCTTCTCCGGTGCTTGGTGATAATTTAGCTCATGGGGCACTTCGATATTTATATCCCGTGTCTGAGTGTTCGCGGACTACATCTAACTTCTATACAACTATATACTATCTCTTACAAAATATCTTTAATGATCCAAGTGCGTATGCGATTTGACCCAGAGAATATGGTTCCCGCCATGGCTTATGGACACATTGGAGCTCTGCTTTCTCTCCGGGTCTGGTACTCTTATCAGTTCTGAGACGCTGTTCCTTCTTCTGCTGATTAAATCAAGCAGTCCATCATAGGATCTACCAATGGTTTCTGAGAACACCAAGTGGCCATCATGGTTGTCGACCAATCTACTTCCTCCAGATACGAGCGGCAGCTTGCAGACGGCTTTCAGGATGACTGGAGCTCATGATCAGTCCAATACCATATCGTTTTGGCTCCGCCCCTCCTTATCGACTTGTTCCGATAGGTCTATGGACCTTTCTAAGCTTGCTTTCGGGGTCTAAGTGTGTTCACAGTGTATTCCTAAAACCCACTTAACATATTCTTTATTTCGTACCAAGCGTCCCATCACCTTTGACCTCCCCCAGCAAAGGCTGTACAGGAATGGTCATAACTCTGCGGACACTGGTCGATGCACTTGATTCCAGGTGCATTAGCACGGCCGAGTCTCCTTCTTCATATACCCAGTGAACAGCATCTAGTTGGACAGACGGCGACAACGTATATGGTGTTAAAAGGGGGACCCAATTTATGACTTTTTAGTGAAGGGACGTTTTTGCCGTAGGTCGCACAGGTGACATGGGGGCCCCACAACGGAGCCGGAGGGGTATGAGTAGGTTTTCAGCGCATTTTTCGTATGTATACAGTACTGAATTCAGTACCTCATACACCTGTGCCTAACAGTCTCAATGGACTTAAGCAATCTGCGAACAAATGGTACGCTCTCCTTGCCAGATACTTAACATCCAAAGGTTTTGCGACATCCACCCTTGACCCATGCATGTTTGTTCACGGTAAACAGGACATATACCTATCAGTTTACGTTGACGATATCGCTATATACTCGGCCAACACCCCTCAAGCTACTTCTCTCTTAGAAGACCTGAAAACGGCATTTGAGATCACGGACTTAGTAGAAGCTACATTCCTACTTGGCCTACACATCACCTATACAACAGATGGGATACATCTTACCTAGCAACGATACATCAAGTTAATCCATGAGCGATATGGTATGGAAAACTCACGGCCAGTTTCTACACCCTTACCCAAAGGCATTCAGCTACGGAAATGGACAGTAGATGAACAAATACCGGACATGTCCATTTACCAATCGATAATAGGCTCACTTATGTACCTGACAACTGGTACCAGACCCGATATAGCGTATAAAATATCCTTTCTCTCAAAATTTTCTTCCCGTCGACCGAAATCTACCTAAAGGCCACTAAACACGTCCTTCGTTACAATCACGGTACAAAAGACATTGGACTCTTCTACCCTTGTACAATTACTAACACTATGAACACCTATGTGGATGCGTACTCTGCAGCCTATCTTGATACCTGCCACTCCTTTTCAGGGTATGTTATTCTTTTAAACAATGCCTGTATATCCTGGCAGTCCAAGAAGCAAGCCTCAGTCGCAACATGTACTACAGAAGCGGAATATGTAGCTATGTCCCTAGCAACAATGCAAATCCAATGGTACATCAAAGGTTTCAGTAACATCCAGCTTACAACACCAATCGCTTTACATGCCGACAATACCGGCACAAATTTCTGGCAACCAACTATCAACTAAATGAACGAACAAAACGTATCAATATCCATTTTCACAAAATACGAGGAGAGATCGATAATCGTTCTTTCACATGCCTGAAGGTTGCGTCCTCAGAAAACCTTGCCGACATTTATATCAAGGTACTTGCGAAACTGGCACATGAACGGATTATGAGATTGTTGGGCTGTAGATAATGACGGGAAGTGTTTACATTCTTCAATTCATTTCATATGTATATTTCCTACGGTAATATTGTTTATGTCTCTGCTTGGTTATTTCTAGTTTACTCAGAGAAATTACGGACATTACTACAGTTAGGGTATATCATATTCTTGGTTATGTTTTATGATAATGTTTGAGGATTAATGTGTATATTTCTTATGTTATGTGCAGGATTTCTCTGTTATCTTTCCCTGTATAGTGACCTATTACCGGTCATGTATCATGTGTTATCTTTCCATTTATTTCGCGCATACCACTTCAGATTATGCATATTTTAGGGATTTCCTAAGTAGTTTTTCAGGGTCAAACATGTTCGCACTTATGTTTCTTACAATGTTTTCTCTATTTTTAGACTGAGTATATAGAGGATATGCACCTGTATAAATAGCTGGTTGCTGCCTACTTTATTTAGTTAATTAAGGCCAACTACTACCAATCTACCTTCATATTACAATACTCCTCACATAAGCGTGCACATAGTAAACTCTCAATACTGTGTTGTATTTTCGTACTTATGCTATAAGATTGTGCAAATACACAGAATTTTAATAAAGCGCCTTGCAGGGTTTATTGAGGAAGGGATGGTTGCTAGTTGTTGGTTCAGGTAGGAGGACCTCTACGGGGAGCAGGTGAGGGGCGGCCAGGGGGAAGGTGCCCACAGTGGGGATAATCGAGATCTGGGTATAGAAAAAAGGGTGTCAATATGAAGGTAGTGCCTAGGTAGGTGTGGCGGTTTGTACTTATGCCAAGGGAGAGGAATGTAGTTTTGTTTGATCCCCAGCAGTGTGAGATGTGGGCTCTGCCTAATATTGGAGTAGTCAGAAATGGGAAAGGAGTATGGTAACCTGCCAGCGGCAGGATTAATGATGGGAGAGGATCAGGCAAGGTAAAGGGCAGCTATGCGCCTCTTATGTGGTAGGAGTGAGGAGATTGGAGCCAAGCAGGCCTCAGAGTTGAGTATCGAGATAGGGGTGGGGAGAAGCAGTTGGTGACCCACCAGAGGACTCGGTTCCACAGTATGGTAATCTTGTCCAGTTTTGCCTGAGTTGGTGAGAATAGGTCATCCCCATACATGAGGATTGGGAGAACCAGTCCAGCCGCAAGACAGCGTACCATGTAGGGGGAGAGGCCTAGGCCTAGTGGGGAAAGTTGTTTGATAGTGGAAAAGGCAGCCTGAGCAAAGGCAATCCTCATAATGATATAGGTGGTTGTTTCCATACTGGGTGTGAACCAGTACCCAAGCCAGCGTAGTGATGAGGAGGGGGTAATAATGGACTCAGTTAGCTCAATTGGGGAGGTGGAGATTGAGGAATAGTCCTTGGGGTTGCGCCAGTGGATAAGTTCAGTCTTGGGGACTGAAAAGGAGACCTCCAGCTTAGCTGCCCTGTAGGTAAGTGAAGAAAACACCTGCTGAAGAACCTGAATCTTCCTCCTGTAAGAAACAGAGGAAACAGTAACAGAAAAATCATCAACATATGAAAAAATAAAACTTTGGGGTATAGAGAAATGCAATCGTGAAACATGAATCACAAATAAAAGTTGGAAAATTGGGGTTCTTTGGGGAGTACGAATAGAGACAGGTGAGAATATAGTCGGTAACCCTTGAAAAAGCAGGCAGCATTGCTGATCGGTGAGGAAGGAGTTAACACAGGAGGTCATGTACCTGGGGATGCCTCTTCAGCGAACAAGTTGGGTGAGTGGAGAGGCAGAGATATTATTGAAGCCTCCCTTGATGTCCAAGTAGTATGAGGAGGCCTGGAAGGTAGCGAAGGATAGAGGGGTTGGTAGAGTAGACAATCTTCTAGACTCCGTAATGGATCTCGTCTGGTCCTGTGGCGAAGGTGTTGGAGGTCTTCCTGAGTGCATGAGAAATATCTTCTGCGAGGAGGGGTATAACTTCGCTGTCTTAGTGTAGGAAGGAGGGGGTAGGAAGAGGATGCTTGAGCGGAAAAAAGTGATGCAGGAGGGAGGTCTTCATTTCAGCTGGAGTCTCGGTGTCGGGGAAGCAGGGAAACCTTTCTGGCTGGTGACTGAAGTCGAGGCATCTTGCCATCCATACTGACTTGGTGTTGACATTGGCCATGAATGGCTTCCAGTAGGACGATTTAGCCTTTGTGATTGCTTTGAAGTAGGGGTTGCAGTACTGGTGAGAAAGTGCCAGTGTTTTGGGAATGTGCTCATGGTGGTCACCCTAGAGGCACGGTGGAAGGCTTGCCTTAAATGAGTTAATTCCTGATTCCAACTGGGTTTGGCGTGAATAGACAGGTGTTTAGAGGGTGTATGGCTTTTCAACAGTGCGGTGAGGGTGCTCAAGTGCCTGGTAAGCCATTCATCAACTAAGGAGTCAGTGCAGTATATCAGGGGAGGAGGGATCAGGTGGGCCTTGAGGAAAAGAGTGAGAGTGTCCCTGTCAGTCTTTGACCAGTCAGGTGATGGGATGGCAGCTTTGAAAAGGGGGTTGTGAAGCAAATATTTACGGGGAGGTGGTCAGAGCCGGTTGATTGAGCACTTGCGTCACATGTGCTGAAGAAGGAGAGAAGGTGGTCGTTAATGAATGCAAGGTCAAGAACTGTAGGTCATGAGCTGTTGTCAAAGGGGAACCGTGTGTAGACCCATGGAGTGTTGAGCAGGTGGAGCCTACCTGAGAGCTGAGTTCAAAGTATAGTGAGGATACTGCATATTCGTTAGAGGAGAATAGAAGTAGAGGATCTGCACTAGAGTGGTGAATGTGAAGTCACCTACTATCAGTGTGGGGAAGGTATGGGTTTTGAAGGCATCTTGTGGGGTGACAGTGCGTATCCTAGAAGATGTACCATTAGTGGAGTATAGTTTATATATTCCGAACCAGTCGTGGTCAGAGTGGAATTAGCCCAAGGGTGAAAAAATATCGACCGCCATCAGGTCATGGCAGTTGTAAAAGCAGGGGAGTAGGGAATAGCTCATTAGGAGCTCCATCAGAATATAGGTAGCAACCATGAGAGGGGTGCCAGGGACCGGAGGGGGGTAGAAGGCCTTAACTCAGCAAAGTTAGGAAGTTAGTTGCGATATACAGGCGGGTCTTAAAGAAGAACCACCTGTGGAGCCAAGGAACAAGTTCTAAAACTATTAAAGAGGGAAAGAAACAGACTCCAACTTACAAGGCAGTTGTGTTGAATAAAGGAAAGTTGCTTAAAAGGGGAGGGTTGGTGAGTCTGGTCGGGACTAGCCGATGTGGAGTTTAATGGCACACAGATAAATCAAATGAGCTTGGAGGCGGGGA
>QFET01001591.1:0-15090 GCA_003316355.1 Tuber calosporum
GGTTGACAGCCCTGGGGCGAGGGGTCTAGAAAGGTCCAGCAGAGGGGGGAGCACATGGGATTGTAAAGTCTATTTGTGGTGGAGGGGGAGGAGTTGAGGGAGCATCTGGGGCTACCGTAATTGGGGCAGTGTCTTCTCCTACGTCCATGGTATCCACAGGTGGAGAGGGGTTTGTGGGTGTAAGGCAGTAGGAGTGAGGTGTGAGGTACAGGTGCGGTCAGTCGCAGTGTGAGCCCCGCCACAGTTGGAGCACCGTAGGGGTCAGCAGGGCAACAGGCGGCCACTGCCGCAAGGTGTCCACCTTGAGAGTATGTGGGGTTAGGGCACCAGTGGAAGGATCTGGGGTGAGCGTTGGCACAGAGGGAGCAAGTGGAATGAGTAGCTTTGCAGGTGGGAGCCGGATGTCCATTGTTCCACCATTTGCAGCACTGGATAAAGTTTTAATAGAGTGGGCTCTTTCAACCCTGCGAGGGCGGGAGAAGAGGCAGATAGAAGAGCGGAATCTAACAGTGTCAATAGGGGAGACTGTAACCACTACCGAGGTAGAGTTCTTGAAAGCCCCTTTTCCCAGAGTCCGGTTGAAGAAAGCGAGCAGAAGAAACTACGATGTCGACCGCATTCTGGATGGATTGTGACAGGCCACTGCATAGTTCAGCCTGGTCTGGGGGGAGATAGGCAATGGGGAGGCCATGTATGACAAGTTGCACTTTGTTGAGTATGGGACGAATGGGGCAGAAGGGGTTGTCGCCAATCAGAAAGGCTTGATTCCGCTTGCGAGCCATGGCCTCATAGTAGGGGGAGTAGAGGGTAGCCTGTGTAAGAAGGTTAGAGCTGTAGAGGGTAAAAGAACATTTGCTATTGACCGAGGCTGTGAAGGCGAGGGGGTGAGTGCAGTTGGCTTGCCTGAGAACAGAGGCAACCAGGTTGGGGGCAGTAGCAGCTATGGTAAACACGTCTTCATGTGGAAGGGGAAGAGTACAGGGGGAGAAAAAGCGACGCTTAGCAGCAGGCAATCGGGTAGGTTCTTTCTCTGGGCACCAACCGAATTTGGACGCAGCGACTTGTGTTGCTGTAGCAGATTTTTTCCCCTTATTCTTGCCCTTACCACTGGCCGGTTGGCCAGCAGTGATAGCAGTATAGGAGGCAGGCGGGCGTGGTTTGGTATACTCAGGTCCTGGTCACCAGGGAGCAAGGTGAAAGAGTTAAGATATTTCACCTGTTTGTAGCTCTGTGCCTCCCAGGAGCATGGGAACTTGATAGCATATGCTGCTGGGTCACCATACCAAGCCTTGGTCCTGGTGTCGTAACGGTGTATGTCGAGTACGAACTGGCTTATGGGGGGCAGTGATGGGGCAGCTTGGGGGATCGGTTTCGGGTGGTTGGATTTTGAAGTCAAGGTGGGGCGGGGAGGATCAGGGGGGGAAGCTGCACGCATGGTAGCAGTGGCAGTGACCCTGGCAGACAGGACTCTGACCGATGCCTCCAGGTTAGCAAAGGGAAGGGTGGGGATGGAGGCGGGAGTGGCAGTGTTGTGAGTGTTAGTTGCTTCAAGGCGTTCCATGCGAGTGCCTATTGCGCCAAGCCTGTGATTAGCTCACAGAGGAGGGGGATGAGTACTGTCTCGCCAACCGAGAGATCCCGGATGTCAGAGTCCACCAGACGTGTTAAGAGGTCAGGATTAGGATCTATGGCAGGCCTAAGCTCATTGTTGAGCTGGCATAGGAGGAGAAGATTAGGATCAAGGGGATGGGGTGACTCTGATGCTGCTGAGGAGGCTAGGCCAGATACTTTAGCAGCTGGTACAAGGGGGACAGTAGAGCTGGGAGGGCCACCATAGGAGTTGCCACGCTTGGGGGTGCGGAATTGAGTCCTTGAGGCCTTTCCTGAGTTAGAGTCATCCTTCTTTGGGAATGAGTCAGGGGAAGTGCGGGGTCGCTTATCGGTGAAACTTAAGTGAAAAGCGCAATTTGGTGTGTTGTGATAGTTGCCTCATAAATCTCAGGGGTTTTGTCTAGCCGAATGCGATAATGTCTTTAAGCGAAAGGAAAGAATCATGCGCGGAGCCTTGTGGATAAAGCTCGTAAGTCTGTTCCATATTTATATCTTGAATTTGCAGGTTCGCGGACTTTATCTATTTCTCATACTAATCAAGTATTACCCCTGATTTTCGCTATGCAAACTCAAGTGCGAACATCCTTTCACCCTGAAAGCTCTCTTGCATAGTATACAGCTAATGGTTCCAGCGGAGCTTAGCTTTCTCAGTGGGTGTGCTACCCTGCCCTGTAGGAGATGTCTGACCTTCTCCTGCTATTTAAACTATGCCAGCCAGTTTAGAACTTGCCAACAGTTTCTTAGAACAGCAAGCGGCCATCTTAGTTGTTGACTATGTCTGCTTTGTACTAGCTGATGCGACTGGGCAGGTGGCATTCAGGATGACTTGTATCGACGATCGGTTCAATGCCTTCAAGTCTACACTGTCTCTCCTTATCAAGATGATCTGATAGGTGCTTTAACTACAATAGTGTAATTTTGGGGTATCAGCATACTCTCAATAGGTTGCGGAGTAGTCTTCTTCCTAAAACACTCACTATCCCTGTGGGACTACCAGGGCTCCCTTTATCTCAACCAGCTGTAACTCCACGGGTTCATCAAGCAATCAGTTTATTCTACTTAAACTGTGAAGCCAGAGAGGCCTTCCTATGTACCCTGCAGAAAGTATCCAGGCAGACAGATAGCGATGATGTATTTAGTGTTATAAGATGTGCTCCAATAACTCAGTTTTCTGAGGCATTGATCAAATGCACAGGGTGCCTGTATAGCCTAGTATGCCAAACTCTTAAGCGGGAGGGGTTTGCTTGCACTGTAGATGTTCTGACTTGAGTTTCTGAAATCTCCAAGTCTTCGTGGAAGATCTTTGTGTGCCTAACACATTTCCTGAAAATAGTGTAATCTTGAACTACAAAAAAGCAACTCATGTATGATTTTCAGTCAAGAATGAATCAGAAGCCCCTGACTTCACATCTGATGTTCCTTCAGTATGCCCCAGTAAGAGAACTACAGAATTACCAGCCTTGACAGATGTTAACCACTCCATCCAGCTGAAAGACAAAATTTCTCACTACAATCTGAGATTCTTCTTATCCCCTGACCAGATCATACCTGCATACAAAGCATTAATCCAAAACTCGAAAGTAAAAGGAATCATTTATCTAAGCGAGTCACTCAACATAGATAATATATTCCCTAAAATGAAACTAGGCAGAAAAATCTAACTGCTTGCAGACCTAGAACATAGGAACAATATTACTGTTAAGGACTATGGATTAATTGCCAACTAAGCCATCATACTCAGAACTGTTACTTGAACTAAGTTGAGATCGACCAATAACTTTGCAAACTTGTACCTCCAAAGGTGATTTCTCCCCTGCAATAAGAAATACAACACTATCAAGACACCCTTTTCAACCTTTGCAGCAGAGTTATACTGCAATGAGAAGCTACGGACCCTGTTACAGCTAAGAGAATTATAGAGTTTGTCCAAGATGGATTTATTGGAAAGTTCGTTTAGGTATACATCAAAGATCTTACTATTTTCCCAGAAACTGTTCTTTACATCATTTCGCCCATCAGAGGAGTCTTGAGCAGGCTACAGCAGCATCATATGAAACCATCACCAGTAAAGTGCAAATTCTTCACAACTAAGCTCTCTCACCAAGAACATGTTATAGATGAGAAGGAATTCATGCAAACACATAAAAAAGTCAATCCACCAAGTACTGGCCGATAACAAGATCGAAAAATGAATTTCAGACCTTTATATGAGTTGTGATATATCATGCACAATTCCTTCCACACCTTGCCCCCTCTAATGCCCCCCTCTCAGATTTAATATCCCTGAAGTGTTTGCATGGCAAGTACAGTATGAGGAAGCCTTCAAACAGGTTAAGCAACTTGCCAAGGAAGCTATTCTGCTCTACCTCATCGAAGATGAAACATCAACTGATCTAATATACCTCATTACTAATGCCTCTAACATTAAATCAGGAGTAAGGGTTGGACAATGATCCTCACTGGAGAAAGCATACCTTGTCATATCCCACAACAGATCGTTTCCCACCAGTCTGTTGCACTACCCTTGTTCATGCATTGGAGCTCTTGGCAATTGTGGAATCTATTCAAGCATTCCATCTGATTCTATATCGCACCAAGTTCACTGTTGTGATTGACAACAAGGCAGTCTCCTTTTTCCTGAAGCAGATTGACAGACCTTATTGCCAGACTAGATGGTTGATGTTTCTGCAATCTTATGATTTCGATATCATCACCAGATCTGGCAAGGACAATCTCCTTGCTGATGCACTAGGAAGAATTTATGAAGAAACCCCAGTTTAGAAAGACCAAATACTCAAAGAAGCTACAGAGAAGAAAACCTATACAGACCCCTTCTTCCTCTACTAACAATTTATCAAGACACCACATCAATATATCCCATAACCAAGACCCTTCTCCCACCCCTACCCCTTAAGTACCGTATCGCATTGTTACTCCTGAACAGTACTCCATATGGAATTCACATTATGGGATCAGCTCATACCCTTCCAGCTCCTAGAAGTCAGTCACTACCCAGATTCTCTTGAAAAGGCAATGGACAAAGCTCCAGATTCCCTGAAGCTTGCAACCAATATTATTCAAAGTTCTGAAATTGTCAAGACCTCCTCATAACTCAGCAACCCTCAAGAGCTATCTCAAGCCACAGTACTTATTGAGTGAGTTAAAACTCAACTGGCTGGTCTTGCAGCGCAAATAAACATAGCTCCTAGAGATATTGACCAACTACTGCCTCCAGATGCTATCACTAACTGTTTTAAATGAATCAATCATTCAAGCAGCCAACCGGAATCACTTTCTGTCACCACCTTCGGAATTATTGGCCCTAGTAGCACATCTACAGAACCCGACCCTCAACCCAACCCAGTCTCTCCTCAACCCCGAGTCAATGGACAGAACTGATTTCTTAAATCTGATAGACTCAGAGCCATTCCCTGCACTGTTTGAATCTCGGACGAATCCCAAACACACATAATATAAACAATAAAGGCTACTTTCCCTTAGGATCTTGCAATATTTCAGAACTCCTGCATCACTACTCCTCCATCAACTTTGTTTCCCCTCACTATCCCAAGTGCAAAGCAGAACACATATATGCTATTCCCCCTCTCTTCCACAAAGATAATCGCTACCTAGTCTTTTATACAGTTATTGATAATAGAAATGAAAGTACAATTCCGGAAATCAACTAAGTATGTGATCTCCCTGTCCCAGAAGCACCTGTCAATTATCAAAAATGTTCCTTTGATCAGCCCTTCTCACAGCTTGACCTTCTCCCATTTTAGCTTACTAATTACATGAAATCGAAGTGCTTCTGCAGTTTTCGAAATGGTACTCAGAATGACCCTCTCCTTGAGGTAGGTACTAAGACAATCAATAGCCCTGAGTGGCTCTTATATGGTGGAGTTCTCTTCAGAAAGCAGAAGGATCCTTGTTGAAACTGTTCTTATATCCCCTTTAAAGCAAGCTACGAAGGTAGTAATATCCGAAGTGAAACTTTGTACATTGCCAATAAACTAATGGTACAAATGGGTTGCACAAATGTTTTGAATATGCTTAAAGACACTTCTACTGGCACACCTTGGAATCAATTTCAAAGACTATTCTCATTGATGCTACATTTGCCAGCATATCAAGCAACCTACAACTGTTCCTAAAGGATCAGTCACCCCCATAACTGTCCCCTGACATTCATTCTTGTCGCTTGCAATTTACATTGCAGGACCCTTCTATAGTAATTCTAAGCTTGAACTCATCATGATTGTCTTGGATTGATTCAGTAGCTTTACAGACCTCATCCCTTTCTCCCACAATCCCACTGCTGTAGAAACAGCACACACACTCATTGAGGGAATCCTTTATATTCATACTTTCCCTGCCTTGCCTATCTCTGACAGGGACCCAAAATGTACCTCAAGCTTGTGAATATATCGTAGAGCGAATCTCAATGTGATCTTAACTTGGCTACAGCTTTCTATCACTAGACCAATAGACAGACTGAGAGCTGAATCAGAACTGTTCGGCAATGCTATTGGAACTATGTTACACCTAAAAGAACTAGGTGGGTTCTCCATTTACCCCATATTCAAACTACAATCAATGCAGCACCTAGTGATAGCACTGAACTGTCCCCATTCGAAATCACCTTTGGCAGACTTCCAAACCCCCTGCGGACTATCACTGTTCTTCCCACAGCTGTTACAGAAAATGACAAGATTTGTTCTCAGATAATCAACAACTAGCAACTGGCTAGAGATGCACTGAAGGAGGCCTGTGCACGCCAAACTGCCTTCAGCGAAAACTGTAGAACAGTTGGACCTCTAATCATCCCTAACAAAACTCAAATTATCCTCAAGTTAGTACCCTATGTCTTTAGGGTTGCCGAAATCACAAACTCGTTAGACCTTAGATATAACTGGTCTCACTGAGTGAAGGACCTAACAGACACAACAACTATAGGCTTATGCTCCTGCCATTGATGGCAGAAATTCACCCTTGGATCCATCACAGTCATCTTCAGATTTACCTAAAACTAAACCCCTTGGCCTTCCCAAGAACACCTGAACCCTTATCCCAAGAGGCTCTCACTATCGATGATAATGGACAAGAGCAATGGTAAATCGATAAGATACTCCTGGATTGATTCTATTACAGGATGAGAGAGTTCTTGATCTATTGGAAAGGCAATGATAAAATCAAAGCAATATGGGAACCCGTCTACCACTTCGAGGGCGCTAGAACCCTCATCAGATCCTACTAGTTTGATACTAACAATGAATCTATACCTTTCAGACTCCCTTGATCCTCTGGCAAAGCTTCTTGCCTGGACACTCTAGAAAACTAAACTATGCCCCCTTCTCACATGAGCTTGACCCTACCGGATTTTGTAAACCCTTTCAAGACTCAAACTAGTCCGAATCTGCTACCAGTACAACACTATCTACCTTAAATGAATCTTAGATAAAAACCTAACTACTTTATAGTATTTTCATCTCTACTAACAGGCTAAAAAGGTATAAGGTCCTGCCACTCGTGGAGGATATTTGTTTAAAGATTAACTTATATGTTGCAAATTGAGTTGAATGCTCCTAAGGCATGTTGGTTATTAAGCCCTATAAGATATTCTTTATTGTTTTGTTTGTTTTATTTCTTTTAAGCGGAATGTAATAGAATCCGACTATGTTTCTACTATTACTACTAACTTGATATTGGGTATTAATTATTTGGATTTATACCTGTTAAGCACTACTATTTGGTTGTCTCTTCCAACTTGGTTATGACTTCCAACTGGTTATTTCTTTCTTTATTTCACTTACTATTACCCTCTCCTTGCTTTTACCCATGTGGGTATTGCTATCCTCCTGCTAGACCCACTGTATATGTATATTAGTAGTGACCGTTTGTTCCAATTTATTTGGATTCTATTACTCACTTTGTTAGCTCTCTCCTGTTGCTTTTAACCCTCTGTTTTTGGAATATAGTTACCTTGTGATACACCCTTGGTAAGGATCTTTGTTGGGCAGGATGTTAGTACTCTTGTTAAGTTTTCCTAGCTATAATCTTTTGTATTTCAAGAGCCTGCAATTCCTTGAGGATTCAGACTCTCAAGCCTCACAGAACTATCTTGTTTAATAGTAAAGTTGAACAGTTAATCTATTAATTCTATACCGTTTACCTTTTCTATTGAAGACCAATCTATTGACACCTCTTCCCCTATCATAATAGTATTTTTATAGTCCCTTTGCGATTTTCAAGATACTTGGAAGTATGTAACAGCCCTGTACTCTTCTGTCATAGTACTATTCCCTTGATGCTTGAGATTAGTACCACAACCACGCTCAACCTGATGATAGTCAAAGCAGATCAAAGATGCCTCTGTCCTAATTAAGATATCACCAAAGATGTAGTTACCTGTTGCACCTCACGTAACCTCATAGGATCGTAACCTAGACTGTATACCAATATTGAAGAATAGTATTTGCATATCCAGAAATTATTTGCAAGTGAGCCCTAGTCCATAGTGCATCTAGATAGTCCAAATATTTGAAGACTCCAGTTCCTGGTCTTCAGAAGATGACTTAATGGTACTCTGTCACTCTTATCTCGACTGCCAACCTTGTCAGCCTGCATGCAAACAGATAACAGTGTTTTCATAGTCTCGTGCAATTTCACTAACATTGAGATATTCTTCATTTCTTGTATAACAAGCTGTATTAGCTGCTTCAATGTGAACTTCAATATTGGTATAGGACTCAATCGGCTGACTTGGAAGTCCAAAGGCGTATGTGTGGAAGATATTCCCCATAGTGCTCTTACTTGAATAGAAGATTGATCAACTTGCACTTGACTATATATAATTAATTAAAGATGAATTCTGATAAAGTAAATACTCCTAAGTCCTCATAGAACACGTGATTCACAATGTGATTTTGAACTACAATGTGTATTCCCTTAAGCTGAATGGATAAGTAAAATTCTATTTTAATATGACAGAATATACAATAATATTATTAAGTACGAAAATAATATAATAATGCTGTATAAACTTGTATTGCGCTGCAATGTTTTGGTGAGTCTAAATGTTGTGTTGAGCCACAATGTTGTGTTGAGCTGTGCCCCCAGTTATATGCTTGTTTAAATAAAACCACTCACAAATCTAGTCAGTTATCAAGATGTAGATAGTACAAATATCCATAAGACTATGAATTTTACTTCAATATAGATTTACTGTAAAATGCAAAAGCTACACTCACTGGTTTATTTGCCAAATGCACACTGAAGGAAATTAGAAGAAAAAAGTATCCAGAATTGTGCTCGTAAATCTAGATGAGGAGGGAGCAAGTTGTAGATGAGATAAAGGAGAAAGATGGCTGGAAGGTCCTTTGTATAGGCGAGCCGAATCACCAAAGCGTGTTTTCACATCCTGTGGAGAGGAAATAGACTTCGGAGTCTAGGAGCTATTTGAGGATTCAAGGCTAAAATCTGGCCATACAACTTTTCTGAGGGAGAGCTGGAAATCTGGAACTCTATTGTAACCAAAGTAGGTTTAATGCCTGACACACATGATGGACTAAGAAGAAAAAAAGAAAAACTTCTCAAGTACCAATCACTACTTTACTTCTGGTCTCCGTAACCATCATGGCATCCAATTCCTATTCTCAAAAAAGCCTTCCAGATTTTATTATCCTACAAAGCCCCTTTAGTAGAGTACGCAGCCACCTCAACCATATCCCACAAGCGAGACCCTGGTCAAGTGTGGAGGGACAAAAGCAACATTCTGAAAGGGGAACAATTGGATGGACCATACACTAGTACGACAAGTGCTAGCTACTGACTCAATTGGTTGTGGAAAAGGCAGAATAGTAGCCAAGTGGGTTGAGGTATTTACATTCCTACAGGCTCTACAGCCTCAACCAATATATTGAAGTGCAGAGTCATGTTGGCAGCGTGGAAAACAACTTATTGAAATTTACAAGGTATGTTCTGTTGAAAAGGAGCTAGTTTGACTGGTCATCATCACTGGAAAGCAGGACCACGATCGTCACACTACATATTAGTGTCTAATACTAAATCTCTCACGTAGCACTATCAAATAGTTTTTTCAACACCTAGTAACTCCTATATCTCACGAGTACCAAGTGTCAAAGAAAGAGTAGCCCTTAAGTCTCGACAACCAGTGGCCTCTCACAGCCTCCCGAACAGTAGGAAGGCCCTTGAAGAGTGCAAGTAGGAATGAAGTGCAAGAAGCATAAATCAGGATCAGTTGTGAAAATAAAATATTCTGCCTGCTGGTTCTTTAGAAAACTATTATCAATCTCCGTCTCTGTTATCTGGTATCCATCTCTGTCACTGTTCCCCACAGCCAATGAGTTTCATTTTTCTTCTTTTTCTCTGAATAGTTTCTATTACTCTCTTTATATCTACTATACACGATCAGTCCCCATACGTACCAATCCAAAACCTGAATCGGTTGTGTGGGAAGTTTGTTACCAAAAAAAAGCCTTTCTAATAGCGATACTGACTACAATAAAATAGTGACAGATGCATAAAATACAGGTGTGTGCTTATATCTACAACAAAACTTAATCTAAAACAGAAACTATGACTTTAAGACAAGTAGTCGAAGGCAATATACATATATAGAATCATACTCAGGACTGATAGTAGAATTGATAAAATCTCTAGTGAAGCCTCAAATGCAGGGAAAAAGCTCAATGAAGATGGGAGTAAACCACAAGGCCACTCTCGATACTTGAGAATCTCACAATTGTATATAATATTGTATTCACATCAAGATCAAGTTGTATCTTACTTACCAAAACTGGTTCCTCTACTCTTCCGCACTTCAGGCATTCAGATCTATCTTAACCCCCTTCCTCCAATTCTGCATTCTTATGTCTATTCAAGTTGAAGGTAGTAAATGCAATTCGGAGGTGATGCAAGGCTAACATCTGATGGATGATACTTTGGGCTACAAAACCGCTGGACATCATAGAAACAAGAGCTGGTATATGACTTTTCATTGCGAATTATTTTGGCAATGCATACAATACTGCACTGTGGTCCATGGTGTCCCATTTACTAGTCGTCATTTTAGCATTTGGTATTCATGACGTAATTGATTACAACCACACTACCGTGTCACCTGAACCTGCTGCGCAAACTCATTTCCCTACCTATGTGGCCTTTTTGATAAGCTAGGCACCCCAGTTGCCGGCCACCCTGGGATTCAGGCCACTCAATCACAACAATGTCAATTTCGTGAACTTCACCCCTCTATGATAACATAAAGTATGGGAAATTACATTAAATAACTTAGAACCGTTAAACTTGCAACTCCAACATAAACTGCTGCATATCTGCTGCCATAAGTGCAGCCAAGGTTCGCCTTGCCTCAACCTGTTGCTTCCTAGCCTGGATCTGAGTCTCCTTCATGGCCACCTCTTCCATCGCCCGTTTAATACTCTCTATATTTACAAATTGAAGATTGAGGTCTACAGGAACCTTTTTCTTCTTTTGCTTTTCTTCCAACTCTTTCAATCGTCGTTGTAGCTGTTGATTTGAGGCTTGGATAAAGGCATGTTGAGTTGTAAGATGGCTGAAGGCTTTGCTCGTCTTGTTCAAGATGGTTTTGACATCGCCAGACATATCCCAGCTGCTTCCAAGGACTTAATAGTGTGGTGGAGATCGCGAGGGTGGGTTGGAGTTCGAAAAGGATTTGGGCATTCTGGATGCCTGCTACCACTTGTTCGTGAACGCTTAGGAGTTTGAGGAGGCTGGGGTACGGATTGCAGCCCAGTGGGAGGTGGGTTGGAATGAACTTGAGATGAGTGTAACGCCTTCTCAGGATTCCAGGGAAAGAGTCCAACTGCTTTCCAGCCTACCCGTAGGTAATGGGGAGTGAAGACTTCTTCTCGTGCCTGTTGATAGCAGGTTACAAAGCGCCGCTTTTTCACAGGTGCTGCATCATCATACTGAGCAAGTTCCATAATGGACTTGCGATAATATGATTTGAGCAATGCAAAGGTACCAAGATCCAAAGGCTGAAGGACATGACTCGAGTGTGCAGGTAGAAATGAAACTTCCACATTAGCTTGTCGACATTCCCAAAGAAAGTCTAGCTGTACATGACTTCCATGTCTATCAAGAATCAACATCTGCCGACGAGGTGCACCACGGTGATTGACTGTTCTTGGAATTGTTTCTGGGAGGAAAACCTCACGGAGCCAACGCATAGCAATTTCATTTGTGGTCCATCCCTTGCCCCAGGTAGCAATTAACCAGTTCGGCAGGTTCTCTTCTTCAAACCACGATGTTTGAACATTTTGACCTTTGAAAATAACAACCGGTCGGATGTGCTTGCCTGTAGCACTAATCCTTTCGATGATGGAATCCCATTCACGCGTGTCTGGTGATTGCATATAGGTGTGCTTTTTTCCAGCCTTGTCAATAACACGTATATTGAGACATACTCCTAATGCGATTCCATGCTCATCAACATTCCATACATCCTCTTACTGAATGCAGTAATGTGAGCGTACTGAATCAAATTGATCAAAAAAATGCCTCATGAGCTCAGGCTGAGTTCCACTATTTCGCTTTGAATCAATTGGTTTTCCTAAAAGAGTCGCTACATTTGGATGTTGGGCTAAAATGCAGGCACCCAACTCTTTCCAATCACAATACTTCTTCCACTAGACTTCATAATCTTTTCTGCCATCTCACGAACACGGGTATGTGAAGGAGCAAAGCCGCCCTCTTCTTGTTCCAAGATCCAGGAAACAAGCGCATCATCCTGGTCGTTTGTCAAATGTTGCATGAAGGCATGACTTTCGCGAGAGGTTGAAGCTCCGGCTCGACGACCATGAATTAATCCGCCGCTGACATTAAATTCGAGGCCTGCTTTTCTCTCACTCATACCGAGCTTGATAGCTTCAAGTGCTTGCTGTATTGCATATTCACGGGGGTCGATCATCTTGTGTTGTTGGGACAAAGCCAGTATAACTGTATTGATGTGGTGGTTGATCTACAGATTCTACACTGGCACACCTGGCCGGAATCCGGGGGTGGCCGGCAACTGGGGTGCCTAGCTTAACCGGCACCTAGGTGTCGTTGCGCTAACTCTCTAATTTCAACTCTTCTGTCCAACCATCCCCTGCTGCTTGGCTATCCAAAACCCACTTTTTATAAGGAAATTTAACCAAATAGCACTTTCTGCGACATGGGGATCTATCGCAAAAAAGACGGCACTACTCGGAGCCGGATTTTACAGTGCGGGATACCAATTTCCACCATTGTTCCTTGCAGCTGTAATTCACTGCGCGGCACCAGCACATATCCGACCGCTAAGGAGGATCAGGTTTGCATTGTGGAATATACACCCGCGGGGCATATGGTACTCGAGGTTGCCGTCGGTATAAGGGAGCAGGGAGGGGCTAGGACGGAAGGAAAAATGCTATCTCTCATGTTTTGAGATGAATTTCTCGCTACAATATTATAGGATATAAGAAAGGATTCATAATCCTCCTGCTGCATCTTGCACTACGGATCCCTCGCTAATATTCATCTCAACCTTCCCCACGCTCACCTCTCTTTAGACGCGGCATCAATCGCCTCCTTGAGCGCTTGGACAAAATCCCACACCTCTTCAAAGGTGTTATAAAGGGGTAATGGTGCAGCTCTGATAACGTCTGGTTTCCTTTCGTCGACAATGATCCCCCGCTCCTGTAGGCCATCAAGTACCTGCACCATAAGTCCTTCTCTAAAAAGTAATGACAGTTGTGCCCCACGTGCCGCCGGGTTTTGCGGGGTGATGATTTCGAAAGGCTTTGGGTCATAGGATTCGAATTGAGAGTGGAGGAGATAATCGAGGTAGCCGGTCATCCGGACAGATTTCGTCCTTACGGCGGCCATTGTGGCAATTGAGTAGAGGGAGAGGGAAGAGAGGAGGGCGGTTAGGTCGAGGATTGAGGGATTGGACATCCGGTAGCCTGCTGCGCCGCTCATGGGGCGGAAAACTTGTTGGTTATTAGTGATAGCTCTTGAAGGTAGAGGGGGAAGGATAAACCATTATCCATTGTGAACCGCGAAGCCTTGTCATGGCCCCACCAACCGGCAAGTCGGTGTCTCTCGGGCGATGCATGTTTTTGGTGTACGAAGATTCCGCCAATACCACCGGGCCCACTCGAGAGGTATTTGTAGGTACACCATGCAGCCTATGATCATTAAAATAAGGAAAACAAACAGCCACTCGGCAAAGGCCTTGGTGAAACAGAGTTTCCCTTTTGTGAAGATCACGGTGGCCTAATGGGGGGAGGCATTAGGCAATTAGGCAATTGGACAGGAGAAATTCCGTTTCATCAAGACTTCTGCTAAGTGACTGAACATATCCCAAGATAGCACTCACAAAGTCGACACCCCAGCCGTGAAGCTCTAGCAAAACATTCCCAACAGCATGTGCTAAATCCCAGCCCACAAGAATGCCCTTGTTCTGAGCATATCTCGTAACAGCTTTAATGTCGAACACTTGCCCAGTGTAGTATTGAACACCAGGAAGCCAAAGAACAGCAGCGGTGGAAGCGTTCTCATCGATTACACGACATATCTGGTCGGTGGTCAAAACCTCCCTATCCCCCTCTGGAAATATGGTGACAAGGGCGTCTTTTGGATTTAACCCGTGCCATTCAATCTGTGACTCAACCGCGTACTTATTTGCATTAGCCAGCAGATTTAAATCCGCAGGATAGAGGATAATGTCTTACATGATCACTTGGAAATGCCTTCCCTTCAATGATAATCTTGCATCGGCCTTGCTTCGTAATGTCCGGCTTGTAGAAGCTCGCGAGCAGGGCATGGATATTTGCCGTTAGGGTCCCCATAGCAGATACCTCCTCGGGGAGAGCTCCGACGACATTCGCCATGTGCCTGTTGACCTCCTCCTCGGCAGAGACCCAGGGCCGGGAAAGCGGGTGGTTGAAATGCGCCTGGACGCCACGAGTAGCCCAAATTTTAAGCTCTTCTGCGATCAATTTTTGTGTGTTCTTTGGTTGGAGGCCCAGAGAGTTTCCACAAAAGTAGATGCATGGATCCGAGGGATCTATAGCTAGTTAACACGTGTTTCCTGTACGACAGAGTTACTGCTATTACCATTGCATTGGTCCACGGGTTCTGTTTCAGGATGGGGATCTCTGATGTCTGCTTTGGAGGGAATAAGGAACTCTTTTCGAAAACTAGCTAACGGGTCGCTCGAATCTAGATAGCGAGCGAACTCTCTGGCACTAGATTTAGAGTGGTCGAAGGTGATTCTCTTGCCGTGAATGAATTGGTCTAGCTGGGCGGAATCCATGTTGTGGGGGCGAAGGCGATAGATAGCTGGCCCCAACAGATAGAAGCCAGGGAGCAGCCCGCAGCGGATTGGGCTTAGGCTTTGAGTAAATTATCAGGTATCTACAAGTAGGGGTCAAAAATGGTATGGGATTGGGG
>QFET01001592.1:0-45367 GCA_003316355.1 Tuber calosporum
CCCGGGAGGGAAACTTAACACGAAACACTAACCAGTTATGCACTAGATGGTATCATCTATCTCCCTGAAATCAAGTACCGCAGAATCCTCAATAAGGCTTTTGGCCCCGGCGGTTGGGGCCTAGCGCCCAGGGGTGAGACCATTGTGACTGAGAAAACAGTTACTAGAGAATACGCTCTTGTTTGCAATGGCCGGTATGTAGCTCCAGATCCTAGTTTGTACCTCAGTGCTAACATACCTTAGCCTCGTTTCTGTTGCTCGTGGCGAACAAGACTACTTTGACCAAAACGGTATCCCCACCGCAACTGAAGGCTGCAAATCGAATGCCTTGATGCGCACCTGCAAGGATCTCGGAATCGTCAGTGAGCTCTGGGACCCACGCTTCATCAAAAACTACAAGAAAAAGTACTGCGAGGAGAAGTTTGTTGAGCATGTCATGTCGAAGAAGAAGGGGAAGCGCTGGGTCAAGAAGGGAGAGCAAGTAGAATACCCTTTTAAGGTATCTTCTTTCGGTTAGAGAATTGGGCTTAGTTTCTTGTCCGTTGCTTTTATCTGTGATCTGGCTACACTGACGGGCAATTGAGAACCCCGGGGGTCAGGTATGAAAATCATGTATACTAATGCCTCCCCTCTACCTGTACTGATCAACTTTCATTTTCATGTCTTTCACAAACGGACAGCCTATCGCCCCTCAATTTCCATACATACTCTCTTTCCAATTTTCTACCACCTCAATTCTTTGCGAATACAGGATAATGGAAATCCGGTCTGGAGATATCCTCTCGCACCTTATAACTCGCCTCTGCGTCCTGGAGAACTTCCACATCCACCTCTCCAATGACCATTTGTTCGTGAGTGCCTTCAGCCTTTGCAATATCCCCCATGATAGGCATTGTTATTTGTGATAGCCCAGCAAAACCAGACCCCTCTGGTCCACCAGCGTTTGCAAAAGCGATACATGAGGTGTTTTCAAAAGCACGTGATACTACAATCGATTTAAGATATATAGCCTCGGACTTGGGGTTCCGTTGAAACGCGGGTTCTGTCAGGTCCAGCAGTGTCCCTTCCCATTATTAGCTGTGGAATCATCACCAGAAGGATTGCATGATAGCAGAAAGTATCTTACAGAATGAGGGAATTATAATGATTTTTGCACCCTGGATTATAAGTGCACGAAATGCTTCCGGGACTGTGCCTTAAGTCAATTTCCCCGCACGCAATTTTCTCGCCGAGGGGAGGAAGAAGTGGTAAGTATACACGCCAAGTCCCAGCATATCAGAAGACCAACTTTTCCAAGTGGAGTATCTATAACTGTATGCGGGTTGCTTCCAGCGGCCTCTAAGTGCGCCTTCTCGGTATGCCTATTCACATCTTAGTCGAGCTCATCCCCGCTGAGATAAAGGAAAGCCAAAAACCAAAGATTCTTCTTGGTATACGAGCCCAATATCTTTCCCTCATTCGATATGAAGTAAGCAACGTTATACAGCATATCCTTTCCACCGTCATCGTGTTTCTCGACAAATGTCCCTGGGACAATGTTGATATTGCATTCCTTCGCTAGCTCCTGCTCCCCCCCTCCCTCAAGACACCTCAGCCCCAGAACAACCGAACAGCAGGTTTCAGGCATTACATACGCAGAACTTAGAAAGGTACTCTCTATCGACATGGGCATCCGCAAATCCAGGGTCATTTGGGACCCACGAGGTGAGAAAATACTCAGGCAGGACTGCCAGTCGAGCGCCTGCCTTAGCAGCCTTCCGGATGAAGTCCTGGGCACGATTAAAGTTGTCCTCCAGCTGCATTGGCTTGGGGTGGAGTTGGATTACGGCGCACTTCCATTTCGACGGTATTTCAGACATGTTTGACGAGGGTTTGTCTTGAGTGTGGTTCAGGTGAGACATGTGGGACCCACGAAAAGGTAACCCACTGGTGTTTTTCTGAGGGGCTCGTGTTCTACGGTTGCTTGGGCCAATGCTATCCAACATTCAATGATCACCGACGGTACAGGATATTTCTTCCCTGATATTCAGTAGGGTATATACTAGTACATACTTCTCACGGCTTAATTAAGGGGCATCACAGTATTTCCAGAAACCGAATTAAGCCTATGAAAGTTCTTCTCTTTTTTTAAAAAAAAAAGAAAATAAAGAAAATAAAACCCATTGTATGAGTGATTCCATATGAGCCAAAGGAGGGCAAACCCTAATCTTCGATCCGCACAGCAACCGCCACTGAGGGGCTAAATTTCGCTTTGGAGATTCTAGATGCTGCAGCGTTGGATTGGCAACGGATTGAAAAAGTTAACTGCGTTATCACAGCCTCCTCCGTCCCCCACCACAAAAAACCTACCGAAAATGTTGGCGAACCAAAATTTCAATGGTACAGCTCGCCCTATCCGCGAGGATTCGGATACCGACGACGAGGTTCTTGCTTCAACCTTAGTTGAAGAAGCGCTCCGAGATGACGGCGACTACGATGACATGGAATCGGCGGGTGGGAGTCTCCAAATATCTGGTGAAAATATCCAACAGCGATTAGCTGCAGCAGCTACCCCCCTGGACTTCCAAGCCCCGCTACAAAATCGATTTGACAGCTACGACAATTACTGCACTCTTTTTCACTTCATCCTCAACTCGGACGGGCCAGTGGATCTTGAGCTACCAACTGTAGGTTCATTTTCGCATTACGTCGATACTCCCATGGGACAAGTGGACGCAACAACGGTAGCATCCTGCGGATTGAGTGTTTTTGTTTTTGTTTCTGCGCTTCCCTGGAGGGGGATATGACTAGGGATCGCCGAGCTAACGAGGTTTGCTGTTAGTACTACTGGGCTTGGGATGTTATCGATGAGTTTATCTATCAGTTTAATAGCTTCTGCAGTCACCGCAATGCTGTGGCTCGAAAAGACGGCGGTGGTAGTGAGGAGGAGAGAAAGCTGTTGTGTGATAACCCGCAAACTTGGGGGTGTTATAGTGTGCTTAACGTCCTCTACTCTTTGATCCAACGTTCTCAGATGAATGAGCAGCTCGCGGCTATTAGGAAAGGACAAGACCCAAAGTAAGTGACCCTCTCCGACATTGGGATTGGGCCGAGCCCGATGCTGATTTGGGCGCTACAGTGAAGTTGCTGGTGAATATGGGTCTCGCCCGCTGTACCGAATGTTGGGCTACTTTAGTATCATTGGACTGCTCCGGGTTCATTGTCTGCTTGGTGACTTTACGCTGGCGCTCAAAACCTTGGATGACATAGAATTGAACAAGAAGGCTGTCTTTGCTCGGGTAATGGCAGCTCATTTCACGACGTAAGCTCTTGCATTCGTGACCACTTGTCTCCTTGGATACCGTCGATGCTAATGCTCATATAGATACTACTACGTTGGGTTCAGCTACATGATGATGAGAAGATATGCAGATGCCATCAAGGCCTTTTCACATATCCTTGTCTACGTCTCGCGAACTAAGAACTTTCAGAAGAATGCCCAGTTCGACTCCGTACGTCACCCATCAATCACTCCTATTCGTGCATTTGCTAATACTGTGTTACAGGTTACTAAGAAGAACGACCAGATGTATGCTCTCATTGCTATTTGTGTAGCCCTCTGCCCTACTCGCCTCGATGACACCATCCATGCTTCTTTGCGTGAGAAATACGGTGAGCAATTTGCCAAGATGCAACGCGGAGGCTCTGATGCCCTACAAATATACGAGCACCTGTTCATGTCTGCTTGCCCTAAATTCATCTCTCCCATCCCCCCAGATTTTGATAAGCCAGAGAACAATGTCGACCCCTCAAAGCACCATCTTCGGATTTTTATGGCAGATGTGCGGAACTCTATGCTGGCGCCTACACTGAAGAGCTACCTTAAGCTATACACTACTATGGATCTGAAGAAGCTTGCGGCGTTTATCGAAGTCGATCCCGAGGTCCTGAGGACTCAGTTGTTGGTTTACAAACAAAGGAGTAGGCAGACTAGGTGGATTGAGGGTGGCTTGTTGGAAGGAGAGACCATTAATACCTCTGACTTGGATTTTGCCCTGCAAGGAGTAAGCCTTTCTATAAGGCCCGAAAGAATCATGCTAACTAGAGCACCTAGGACCTAATTCATATCTCGGAAGCTAAAGTTGGAAGAAGGCTTGTAGACTGGTACCTCCGTAATCTCGCAAAGACCTATTAAGCAGTGTGTGGGCGGGGGCATGAGGTTAGTCTCTGGGGTGAGAAAAAACAAAAGAGGTTCTTAGAATTGTGTCTCTGGGTTCTATTTCTTTCACGCGTGGGGAAAAGTCATAATCAATGCGAGAATTGGTGGGTTCAGTCGATGGTTTACGGTCCCTTGTGTACATTCATGTTCCCTCAGCAAGTATGATATTTCGTGCGGAGTTTTTTCTTTCCAACCCTCTCTTGCCCCCTTTCCGTCGGTGTGGGCTACGAGTGATAGAAAATGATGGAGTATTCCAAAATGTGTACAGCGGTATTATGCACTCAACTTTTGTACTTGTATCCATTCGGCAAACGCTCCCCTCGCCCTACCTCTTCACCAAACCTCCGTTCAATCATAAATCATGAAAAACTCCTGGCATACAAAAAACAAAAGGGAGAAAGAAAGAAAAGAAAAAAAGGGAGCGGTATCAAACTCGGGTCGCAGGGGTGGGGAATGAGGAGACAGGGCAAAAGTTAAACACAAAAAGAATTCCCCCTCTCTCACGGCAGAACCTGCGCCCTATCCCTACCCTTACCCCTATGTGGTGGACTCACCGGCGTCGCTCCAGGCGGCAACTTCCTAGATGGGGGAGTATGCGCCATACCTCTCTTCTGCTTCTTCTTCTCCGGGCTGTTGCCAAGCCTATCTATCACCGGTCGCGGTGGCGGTAGAGGAACTCTTGCTCTGCGCTTACTGGGCTCTGGCTTGTCTTCGCCCTCGCTTGCGGATATGGTGGAGTCACGGGAGCGGGAACGGCGGCGTTTTTGATGGGCTGACGATGATGTGAAGGCTAAGGGGGAAAGGAGGCTCGGTCGGGTGTTTTGTGAGGAGTTTGCGGAGGAGGGGAGAGTGGTTGTTATTGATGGGAGATGATGCTGCTTGCGGGGCTTTCTCAGACGAGGGTGAGAGTTTTGCTGGTTAGGATTATCATTGTGGTCACTGTGGCGATGGTGGTGATGGTGATGGTGATGATGGTGGTCGGAATGGTCTTCCTCAACCATTTCTTGGGAGAGGACTTGTGATGCTAGGAGGCCCAAGGCTGCTAGTCCGTCGTCTTCATTGTTAGTGTCGGATTCTGGAGCATTGCGTGGCCCCGGTACCCGTGATGGATCTCTCTGACCATCTTCCCGTCTGGTTGTAAGTTGCTGGTGGTCTGCGGGAGCGGAGGAAGTAGGGCCCGGGGATCGAGAGGCCTCTAATTGGTGCTGGTGTTGTCGGTTGTCCCGAATCCGCTTTTTCAACTTCTCGTTCTCATCCCTCAATTCACCGAGATCCTCGCGGTATTCTCGGAGACTGCGCTTAGCACGTCTTAATCGCCGCTTGTACAATTCGTTCTCCTCTGCGAGCGCGTTCTGCTGGTTGGTGCTCCAGGAGCTCTGGTCAAGACGGAGTATCTCTACTTCACGGCGAGTGATATTTGATTCTACTTGGTGACGGGCGGCTGCTTCTGAATTCTCCAGCATGAGGAGTTTGTGCTGGAGGGTGTAATGCGTTGCCGTGGTGCGTAGTGAGGATAGCGATGACGAGAGGGTCTTGATTAGCTGGTTGGCTAGGTTCAACTTCGATCGCAAGGTGCCCAAATCGAAGGATTCAATAGTGGCTGGGCTAAGGTCACCCCATGTTTCCGTCTCAAGTGGAGGCGCTGGTAGCGCCGGGAGTTCAATGGGGGTTGGGACAGCGGTGGTAGGAGTTGTAGACGAGGGGTCGAAGGATGTGGAGGCGAAGGATGGGGTCACTGCGCGATTGTAGAAAGATTTCGCTGGGGCAAGATGGGCATTCGGCGTCAAAGGCTGTTGGTGAAACTGTGAGTGGGAGTTCGAGGAAGGAGTCACTTGGATCGCAACTGGTGAGAGCGGCGGTGTAGGTGTGCGTATAATAGACCGCGAAAGATGTCGTTGGTGGTCTTCCTGGGCGGCCATTGGCATACCAATGGGGTGGGGCGACAAGCGGGCAGCGTCTATGAATAAAAATACAGCACGAGCCGGGCTACAATAGAAAAAGAGGGAGAGTGGTCTGAATGTGGGAGGGGCAAGGAGGAAGAGGGCCTCCTCTGTGGGGGGCGAGAGGCGCGGTGGGATCGCTGGGCTACCGGGGGGGGGGCCTTTGGGTGTGAGTGACAATCCAGACGTCACGGACATTGTAAACAAGAGGTGAGGTTGGGGGGCGACAATGGAACCGTCTTATATAAGCACAGTTAAAAAGGCAACTACCTGGTGGCTGCCACTGGTTGCAGCCGTGCCACAGCCACTTTTTAAATGCTTGGCTCAGCTCGCTTGTCTCGTTGTGGGGCTGCCATGGCAACCATCTTGCAGTTTGCTCGCACAGATCAACCCCTGGTTTTCGTGGGTGAACAAGCTCAGGGGACTTCTCTCTCCCGCTCAAGAGCGGACAATGGGTTGTCTAACTTTGTCGCTTGTCACTCGTAATTTCAGCGTCGTGGCTCTCCTGGAACGACAAGAGCAATTGCAGCGCTGGGGTGAGTTTCTCTCTGTTCTCTGCCGTAAATTGTTTGCTGCCAGGACCGCGGAAACTTTGTTCTAGTCACGCTTGGTCACTCTTGGCTCAGAAAGTCGGTTTTGGACCTGTTCGACGCGTCCACCATAGATTACTTAGTTACGCTCAGACACACGGGAACCAATTAGAGCAGCTAACTGCCTTTGCTAGGCTGGGTTATGGAGGTCACTCTCCCTTTCCGTTCCTTTCGCTAACATGCCACCCATCAGTTCCTTTTTTCACCTCTTCCTCTTCATTCTCTTCTTTTTTCCCTACCCCTGATCTTATCGGCTGGATTGTTTTTAATTTTCCGTGCTTCCACAATGAGTGAAGGTCGTGAAGTCAACAATCCTATCACAGAAGCTCCTACTAATGGAGAGATGAATGAGGTGGGCGAGGTAGTGAGCGAAGTTAGAGAGGAATCTTCTCAGCTTGCTACTGTTTCTTATTCTGTCCCTGCCACTACTGCTCCTGCCCCTACGGGTTTTCCCCAACGCACATTGTCTTCCAGGCTACCAAGGCCTCGGAAAGTTTCACCCACTGTTCCACATCCAATCACTGTTGGTTCCTTGAGGCCCTCCGTTTCTGGAGAAATCTTGCAATCAGCAAGATCTCCCAGGGTTCTTTCTCACAGGGGACCCCCTACTATTCCCAGGCGAGGCCAGACAGCTGCTAGTACTGCAGGTGCGTTACCCCAATTATCTAGCAAACCTAACCCCTTCTAACGTTGTATTTTGCACCACAGTTAGCCCAACAGATCCACCTGGTTCTCCGGTCATCAGGACCCCAAGGAGATCCAATTTTGGAACACCTGACCATGCCTCTCCTACAACAGCGTCTCTTGCAAAAAGAGCCTCGGTACCCTCTCTTAATAGGAAGCCGTCAGCCCCGTCTCTGTCAAGAAAAGCTTCCTCATCTCAACTGCAAAACTCTACAGTTTCAACGCCGCCTGGAAGAAGAACCTCGGATATCAATGGAAACGCAGCACCACGGTTAGCTAAGAAGCCCTCGGCTCCCCAACTTACCATATCAAAACGTCCTTCCAATTCGCAGTTATCTAAAAAGCCATCAGTCACCCAGTTGAATAGCCCAACAGCTGCTGCCTCGCCGAGCCCTACGCCACTCCGACGTGCGGTATCGGCGCAGCTGCCGTCTCAGCAGTCTCCTACAGTGGCTAAAATTCCAAACCGCCCGTCCTTGACCCAACTCCGTCAGGCTTCGGCTGGGAGTAACGGAGCTCCGGCCCCACGGCTACAGAAGAGCCAAAAGCCAGCCCCACCAAATGCGCCTAGCTCAGAATCCCCTTCACCGAAAAAAGCTCCTAGAGCGGCCTCCCAATCTCTCCGGGATACTATTGCCAAAGCTCGAGCTGCTCATCGTGCGATGTCAAACGCAACCAAGCCTCCAGCCTCTCTAGTCGGTGCTGTGGCTATTGAGGCTACCAATAACGACTTGGACGGGTTCAATTTTTCGAGCGAAGATCCCTTCAACCAAGTCATATTTGGTGAGGGTGGGTCTACAAAAGTCTTGAAACAACGGATCAAGACCGCCAGAGTTGAAGGCCGTCTCAATATCTCAAACCTCCAACTAAACGAGATCCCGGATAGTGTTTATAAAATGTATGAGACCACGGAGGATGATTTAGCGTCCAATGAAACCAACGATGGCCCAAAGTGGTACGAAAGCGTGGATTTAGTCCGATTTGTAGGCGCAGACAACGAGATTGGGACAATAAGTGAAGATTTGGTAAAGCATTTTGGAGGATTGGCTAGTATTGATGTACGTGGAAAACGTCAGCCTACTGGCACTTCCTTCCTTTTAGTCTTGGCAGACCCTACCGTGGTACAAGGAACGTGAAGGCTGATTAGCAGGGTAAATTAGATGCACAACAATCTGCTATTGGCATTGCCACATAATTTTGGAGGATTGACTGAACTAACAGTTCTCAATTTGGTGCGTAATATACCTTGGCTCAAGTGGTGGGTACAGCTACTTTTGAAGCTTTGCTAACTTTGAACTTGCTGATCAGGCCAATAACAAGCTAGACAATGGCGCCCTTGGTATTATTTGCCAAATCTCTAGTTTGATAGATCTTAAGCTCGCCAAAAACGGTCTTGAAGGAGATCTTGATTCATCGATCTCCAAGCTCACAAACCTCGAGATCCTGGAGCTACAGGAGAATAAGCTTGAGTCTTTGCCTTATTCACTCGGGCAACTATCGAAACTCCATATCCTCAATATCTCCCACAATGTCATTCAGACCATTCCGTTTGAGTCCCTCCTTGGTTGCCAGTTGCACGAGTTGACTGCCTCAAACAATAAGCTAAAGGGAGCTTTGTTTTCCCGTGAGGTTACCCGGTTTGACTCTTTGCACTCTCTGGATATCCGAAACAACCATATCTCCATCTTCAGCGAGGATGACATTGTCCTCTCTTCTCTTCAACAGCTTTTTGCTACCAATAATGCTCTCTCATCATTCCCTTCTGTTGCAGGATGGGGGGAGTTGTTGGTCTTTCTTGTTGATTCCAACCGCCTTGACTCACTACCTGATGGTTTAGTTGGCCTGCACCGGGTTAGGACTGTTGATGTTTCTGCAAATGACATTAGAACATTGGATGCAAGAGTTGGAATTATGGAGGGGTTGGAGGTGCTAAAATTTGACGGAAATCCGCTGAGAGAGAGGCAGCTTTTGGGGATGAGCGTTGCCGATTTGAAGCGAACTCTCAAGGGACGTTTAGCTCTACCCGAGATTGTCATCGCGGAAGCGGAAGATGATGATCCGGCAGGTATCGACGATTCAGCTGACAGGCCCCAGGCCATTTCTGAGAGCTCGAAAATCTTAGAAGTTGGGAGAGGTGGTGCGCTAGACCTGGCTTCTAAGAGCTATGAAGATATTCCTAAGGAGTTAATGGATACTGTCAGGGGAACTCCTAGCAGTGTTTCTCTGCTCCATAACAGGCTTACCGCATTCCCGTTGAGCCTAGAGATATTCGCGCTTGGGTTGACGAGTCTCAACATCGGTCATAACAAACTTTCCGGGAGTTCATATTTCCCGAATAAAATGTCTTTGACATCGCTTACCACCCTCATCATCCAAGCCAATAGCATCACATCTCTACAACCATTAATAGAAAACTTGGACGCACCAAAACTTGATACATTGGATGTTTCGGCCAACCGCCTCAGTTCTATCGCAGGGATCAGGCCAACTTTCCCGTACTTGATTGCCTTTTATGCGAGAGATAATCAGATTACCGAGATTCCGGTGGATTCTATCGATGGAATAAGGATACTTGACCTCAGTAGCAATGCAATTACCAGCTTGCCGCCTAAGTTGGGAACACTAAATAGTATTCGTGAGCTGAGAGTTGGCGGTAATCTTTTTAAGGTTCCGCGCTGGCAGGTTTTGGAGAAGGGGACGGAAAGTGTGATGGAATGGCTTCGGGGAAGATTGCCTGTTGAGCAAGCAGAGTGAGTAGTTTATCTGTAGCGGGTTGCGGACCATATCAAATAAGAGGCGCAAGTTGGGTGAATTACAATAGAAAAAGGGTTACAAATGGGGTTTAGGAGAAGGGTTATTGGAAATAGATATATCATTGTAATTGCAATACTTTAATTCAGTGTATGCCGTCATTCTCCAGGCGCTCCGAATATCTCACAGGTTCTCACTCGGTGCCCTCGCAGTCAAGCGGGAAAGGAAGATACTCTAATTTTAAACCGTAGTTACCCTCCTGAATGCATCGAGGGTGCAAGCTGGGGGGTTTGCGGCTCTGCCCCTCAAACGTCATTCATCCAACCGTCAACCATTCCAGAAATACCCTTTGAGTCTCTTGTTTGCTCCCTACCAGTAGCTTATTTCTTAGGCGGTCAGAAGATGGTACTAGTTTTCCCTTCCTTCACTTTCTCTAATTACACAACCTGACAAAATAATAATACTATGGCGGCCCTCCAGTCCCGCTACGAAATCCTCTCGCCAGAAGGTCTCCGTACCGATGGCCGCCGCTGGAATGAAATGCGCCGCTTCTCAGCCAAAATGGCCACCACGGCAGCCGCCGACGGCAGCTCATATGTGGAGCATGGCAATACGAAGGTGATATGCTCCGTCAACGGCCCAATCGAACCCCGCGTCGCCAACGCTCGCAATTCCGAGCGTGCGACGATCACAGTGGACGTCTGCTTCGCAGCGTTCAGCGGGACGGATAGGAAGAAGAGAGGAAAGGGCGATAAGTACTTTACTCTCCCCTTCAAACTTCCAAACTTACTGTACTTACTAGGGAGGAGGGGGGGGCACTTCACTAACGGATTGGTTGCAATTAAAAAGACGAGTCCTAGAAATGCAATCCGCCCTCTCCCGTACCTTCGCTTCTACACTCTTGACCATCCTGCACCCACGCTCCGAGGTGCACATCAGTCTGCACATACTCTCACAGGACGGCTCGATCTTAGCTACTTGTGTTAACGCCGCTACGCTCGCGCTCGTCGACGCTGGCGTGCCCATGACGGACTACGTGACAGCGTGCACCGTTGCCTCCTATACCAGCCCGGACGAGTCGGATGAACCCCTGCTTGACATGAACTCCGCCGAGGAGATGGACTTGCCGGGGGTTACAATCGCGACTGTGGGTAGGAGCGACAGGATTTCCTTACTACAGCTGGAGACTAAAGTGCGCTTGGAGAGGCTTGAGGGCATGCTGGCTGTTGGCATTGATGGGTGCGGGAAGATTAGGCAGTTGTTGGATGGAGTCGTTCGTGAGCATGGGAATGAGATGGCGAGAATGGGGACGCTGTGATTGACTTGAGAGGTCTTTTCTTTTTTTCAAGTACTAGACTTGGTTTGAATTGATTGGGGGATTTCTGCTGTTTTTTCTTCTTTCATCCCTCTGGGATGTTAGGATATATTAATCTGATATAGAGGCGGGAGGTTTTTTTCCTTTTTTTCCTTTTATGACTCGTCATGTAATAACGCTCGACTGATCAGAGGTACCGGTAATAGTACCCCTAGTGTTAGAGCGTTTCTAAAAAAGAACTACTTTCACACCGCCCCAGACTCAAGAAGAAAAAATTTACAAATTTTAGTGGTATGCATACATATACTCAGTGCACAGAACAATATATAGCCTTTCCAAACATTTGCAGTATAATCACTCGCATTGATATATCAGAATGATGGATGTTCGACCGGGGCATATGAAGTTGCTGTGCTCCGCCATTTCGGTGCGATATAAAGGGTACCTAGAAAATTCTCAACCCAACCTACCACTCCACTTTTCAGTGGGAGGGGGAAATGTAGATACATTCGGGTTTCACGAATTCACTATTATGTGCTGCAAAAAATAAAATAAATAAAAAATAAAAATAAAATTGTTACAGTGAGCCAACGTTTACGTAGGTGAATAAATTTACCTAATTTACAACCCTCAAAGTCTCGCTGGTAGTGGGGGGGGGGGTGCCTTACTTGTGCGGTACGGGTATGATACCATGATAATAATATTATTATTATAGCATTTTATCCAACACACCACACCACACCACCTTTCACACCAAATCAAATCCAACAACAAATATATAGGTACTCGTACTCGTACACTTTCACCAAACGTATAGTTTCCAATACCTATCATACCCCTCTTGAAAGAAAAAACCCTCTTGAAAGAAAAAAATTAAAGATCAAAAGAAATGTTTCAAATCTTTCCATTGGCCGTTATATACAGTAATTTACCATCTATCATACTTAACCCCCCACCCCTCTTTGGAAAATAAAAAAAATAAAAAAATAGTACTTTAGAAATGCAAGGGGATCAAAAGATGTGGTAACTGTTCATGCTCGAGTCGACACGTGAAGGTGACCTGATTTTTATTTTATTTTATATAGGGGTCCGGGCAGAGAGGATACATGGCTGTCAATGCCTCGCATTTAAATGACACCTCGCACCATTCCCTTATAATATCTACAGGTTCTGTTATATTCCTCATGCCATCTACGGGATTGCTGATGCGCTGTCAGATTTGGCAGGTTCTCGTGGGCATTGTGCTGTGGGAGAGGTGAGCATGGATGCTTTCTGAGCAAAAAGGGCATCCGACGGAACGTTTTGAGAGGGTACTTTAGTTTGGTAATCTAGAGAGCTCGCAAATTATAGACTTCTCAGATTCACCACACCTTACTACTTTACTCGCACTCAACGCTCGCCATTATCCTATCTTAAAAAAGGAAAGCTTCCATATAGAATATTACACCTAAAAGAAACAACCCAATCTAGCCTTCTCTCTAACTTAGATCACATAATTGAAAGCCGTAATGAACATATTATGCCGTAGGACAAAGTTTCACATTTTTCCTTGTACGCATGCACCAATGAATGGATGCCTAAATACATGATTCAGGATAATGTATATTTCGTAGCCCAGAAAAAAAAAAACTTTTGAGAAGAATAAAGTAAACCTAAGGGTAGAAGGAGGTTTAGGGGAGGGAGGTAAAGGGGAAGTAAGGAAACTAGATATAAAAGAGGAACTACGTCTTCATAGCTCCCCCATGGAAGCCGGACTGTTGGTTAAATTGGACACCCTTCTGCGTTCGAGGGCCCTTGTGACCGCCCCTTCCGCCCCTTCCACCTGAATGATCGCCCCTCTGGCCGCCCCTTCCGCCCCTGCCTCCTCCGCCTCCGCGCTGCTGACCGCCTTCAAAGCCGTCTTGGCCTTGCGTCTTCTGCTCTAGGACTCGCTCGTTTTGCTCCATCAGGCCGCTGGCTTTGTCACTGAGCGTCAAGGCCAGAGTTTGCAGGCGTGAGAGCTCAACGCCCTTTCTGAAGATGATGGCGTTGTTGACCTGGTCCAACGCCGCTGCAATCTCCTCGTGGGCTATCATCTTGCTAACCAATGCTGAAACTTTACGCTCGTCGAGGTCAAACATCTCAATTAGGCGACCGAGTGATAGGGTATCGTAAAAGGGAGCATAGGTGAAAAGGTAAGTCCTGAGACCCTCCTCCTGGATCTTTTCGGAAAGCATCTCCTTAATCTTCTGCGGTTCGGGGAGAAGATCCCAGATCTTGATGGCATGGATGAGTTCGCTTGATCTCTTCCATTCTCCGGCGGCGAGGGCCTTGGCAGATTGCATTACGTGATCTCGGGTATTCTCCGGAGGACCAGTGAAGATCTGGCGTTCATGGTATTCGAGCATACGTCGGAAAGTCTTGCTGATAACACGCTTCTTCATATCTGGTGAGGAGCCACTTGCGGCTAAGGCCGGGATCTCAAGCAACATAGAACAGGTGAGATATGCACACTCCAAGAGCTCAAGATTGATATGCTGGTGGAAGGGAAGCTGCCGCTGCCTTTCAAGACGCTCCTGTTCGGGAGTGACTTGCGAGTAGCGTTGGATCTGTACACCCTGGGCTAAGAGCTCTTTAAGTCTGCCGGTACCGCAGATTTCTTGCAGTGATGTCTGAGCTTCGTAGATTAACCCGGCCCTGAAAGCGCAAAGCCCAACCTGAACCAAAGTCCTGTTGTACAAGATTTGAGTACTAACATCAGCAACATGAATGTTCTCTTGGAGATGTGACATGAGAAGCATATCGCGGGCCTTGTAGAATTGGTTGTGAAGAGCGTAATGGTAGATGTGGCAAAGCATAGCCCGTGTCCGGATAACAGTGGCATCGTGTTTGTAGAGGTAGGTTGCTAATGTGTGGAGGAGATGAGTGGCATCCGTATTGGCGATGGTTCTTGGAGAAATCACAGAGTTGAGTTCGGCAGGAATCATCACCCAAGCGTTCTCCTCGGCGGTAATAATGACTTGTTCAGGCTAAAAAGAGTTAGCACGATACATGATAGGGGTTTTGTATGAATTACCTTGAAGTACAGATGCTCAAGTCTTCGCATGATAACCCGGTTCAGCGACTCATCGGTGGGAATATTCTGATTCCTCTGGAGTCTCTCCAAATACAACTGATTTCTCAGGACGGTTGTGTAAAGAGCACCTTCATCACTCAATCTATCAATGTATTCAGTTGTATGAGGGTCAATGTGTTGTAGTGATCGTGTAAGTTCATCATCGAGCCTGTCAACAAAAGAAACAATACTTCCCGGGATCTTGAGAATCTCGCCGGGGGCTGGCTGAGGTGGCTTTTCATCATCGTCCCATTCCTCAGCGGTCTCAATAACAACATAACTGGGATTAGCTTCCAAAACCTCTAATAGTGTATTGAATTCTTTTTCAGCACTGGACAGGATAGATTAGTCAGCAATCTTCGGTAGTGTTGGAAATCCCTGTGATAATACTCACGATTTCCATTGATCAGTTGCCATGTAGGAGAGAGCGCCGGTGGTGAGGTCAAATCGTGTGGAAATGAGAGCTAGAAGAACCTTGATTCTCTGATAGGGTGTATGGGCCACCTCATATAGTTTTTCCATAACCTTAATCTGTTCCCCCTTATCCGTATTCTTCTTTCCTCTTGCCTCGATAATGACCCGCAGATGTTTGAAAATACTCTCGGGAGTATACACCATGGTCCTTCCACCCCGCCCGACCAAAGAGAACCCTTCGTCATCATCCTCAAAGACACCCGAGTCCTGAGCACGTGGCGCTCGAGGAGTTGGAACAGCATCCTCCCTCTCCTCGATCATGAACCCTTCCCTATCTTTTCTATATGCCTCGACTTGCGACTCATACGAACGGTTGTTACGCTTTACACGTTGCTTGATTGTGTTCAAAGCACGAGCATTGGTAGCGTTCATCTTCTTGGCCGTAGCCTTGTCTTTGAGGGTCTCATTCATATATTCCTCCAGGTCGGCAATAGCTCTGATATAAACCTTCGGTATCTCGGGACTCTTTGATATAATCTTGTTGAGCTTATCAAATTCTATAAAATAAAATAAAATAAAAAAAGTTATTTTAGTGCCACCAAACCCCGCCTGCCCCGCCCCCGCACCAAACTAGGCCAAACAAACATCGCGAAATAAGGTCAGAATTGTACCCACCTACAGATATAAGCACCCAGTCATTGATCTTCTCCCCATTCTCAATAAGCTTGATAGAGCCCTCGATCTCCTCTAGCCGTTTGTCCTTCGCACTCTTAACGATGCGTTTGCCATCCTCTTCATCGCTGCTGTCATCGCCCCCTCCACCGCGAGACAAGAACTGTTGCCCTGCATCATCGTCGTTATCTTTGTCGGCTTCATCTGACTCGTCTTCGGAACCGGACTCGCTGACACTGGCCTCCTCCTCCTCTTCTTCTGAATACAGGTCCTCATCGGAGGAGCTTGTGTCGCTGTCGCTTAGACCTCCGTGGAAGAACCGAGACATGATTGTTGGATCTCGACGACGCTGGGTGGGTAGGCGATCTGCAGTTTGGGGGCTCCTGCGGCGCCGAAGGATGGGGGTTTGAGGGTGGTTGTGATAGCGGTTGCGGTGGGAAAGCTGGTCTTGACAGTATTTCGCCTGTTCAAGGTCTCATATCATAGAAATATTGGAGTGGAAGAGGGTAAAAATAAAAAATAAAAAAATAAAAATAAAAATAAAAACCCTTGTGTGGTTGAGGGTTATTCGTTGCACTGCCCTAAAGCGGCCACCTGTCACGCCTATCCAGGTTGCAAAGAAGGCCTTCGGTAATCGAACCCGGGGGGTTAGAAGGCGGGGGGTTGAATGGGGGCTTCTGAAAATGGGGGATTGAAGGGGGGTTCTTCAATGTCTTAGTAAGCAAAAATAGCAGGAAATATCATATCATACTCACCTGGCTCAATTGAAGCCGGACACTTTGTACAGGAATTTCCACCTTCAAATTAGCTGTATGAGTATTCATTGCTTAGAAGTGGGGAAAGAGGAGTACTGGTATGATACTAGTTCATTTGCTTTCCCTGCTACATCTTGCTTCTCTCTCCGATTATTTTATCTGTTTCTTTGCTTCCAACTGCCTTCAAGTGTCATTGTTTCCTGTTTTGTTAGAAGGGGCTATCTTCTAGCCCCCCAGTTCGAAAAAGCGCGTTCAAGTCCTTAGATAGGTGGTGTCGAATAAACTTGATGACCCTTCGTTGCAACATTGCGCTTATGACTTACTTGTATCAAGTTTATTCCTATCTAGAGGAGACACCGCCCTAATGACCCAGAACTTCTGCGTTAAGTTATCAAAGTGGCGAAACATGGTATAGCCTCGAACGTTTATTCTTCTATATCCGCCGGGACTGGGCCTTGTCAATAATCATAAAGTTCTACTTGTACAAAAACGATGTTATGAATAGAAAATACAACTATTGAAGGAGTGGGTTATCTTCGACCTTATATATGACGGCTCACCCTTACGAATGTTAGTACTGAATACCGTAGTTTTGTAGCACGGGATACTCAAGTCCCCGGATCGGGGTCGGTAATTGTTTTTTTTTTTTTGGTGGCAGCACACCGAAAGAGGTGCGGCTTCAAACCGCCAATAGACACAGTACAGCACCGCCGAAATGTCCGCACTCGGATTACCACAATTGTCGCCCCAATCAAACATATAGAATTTAGGGTAAATAGAGTATAGCCACACAGGGTTGAGAAATTCCTGCTCGCAGTACTACTCGTATACTATCCCAGATATTTACCTTCTATGGCACTGACCCAGTTTTTCAAGCACCGGACTTGTCAGTCAGCTTGACCTTGAAGGGTTCATTTGTGTATTTCACACATATATTTGTATGCATAAGTGCTTTAAAGACTTCATATCCCTCAAGACCAGAAAGAGAAAAAAATAAAAAATAAAGGAAAACAAAAGAAAGGAAAAAGATGAAAGATGGAATCCACCTATCGTACAACGCCTTTGCAACAATCGTAGACAGCACTATGGTCATTTTATCTGATCACAACATCACCATCTCAACTCACGAATAATCACTCGCAACGACTCAAGCACCTGGCCATAGGCCATTCAGCCCATCCAAAATAAACCGTTTTCAGCAGCTAGAAAGAAACAAAAGAACGGGAAGAAAGGGGGAAGAAGAAGAAGAAAAGAAAGCCTCCTCAAATTCCTTGAAACTGTGAACGAGAGAAAAAAAGAAAAGAAAAAAAGTGCATCAAGCAATACGGCAAGGAACGAGTTAGTCGTGAGCATAGGATAGGATAATCGTAAACATAAAAGAGAAGACTAGTTTTGAAGGAACCAAAGAGGCTCCTTTTTACAAATGATGATTCCACACCCTCTCCTTCGATTCACCTTTGCCTCCATTAATAAGCATTCATCCGGATACGTGTGGTTGCCTCTTCCTGGTTTTTTTCCCATTGGGGGGCACTTTTTTAATGTGAACCCAGAGCGTTCTTTTGCTGTGAACTCGCCATCTGTGCACCCACGGCTGGGTGGAGAAAAAACCGTACGCTTACGCATGTAAAACAATTTCACTAACCACCCACAAGACAACCAACAAAACCAATAGCAACAAATGAAACCAGGAGACGGGTTACCGAGTCGGGAGAGTTATCACCAATGTTGTTGATTGAAAAGTCCATCCTCCAAGGTACGGTCTTCCAATGTCCTTATCACATCACGGCTCCGATACGCCCCCCCGCGGTTCTGTCGCCGTGCCCTCCCGTTGCCAGGCTCGTCTGGGATACCTCCGGGTGGAGGTGGGAAGTACGCTGGGCTAGGCTGCAAACGAATGGGTTGTGTAGGATCCATCATTGAAGCAGCTCTTTGGATTTGGGGAGGAACGCCGTCGACCATCGTGGCTGAGCGTTGGCGAGCCGCCCGATTGGGGTTTTGAGAATAAAGCGCTTGGTGAGTTGCCTGGCCATAGCTTGAAGGAATTTGCCCCCCTTGGTGCTGGTGCGGCTGTTGCTGTTGTTGCTGCATGATACCAAGCTGACTCCCATACTGGGTACTGCTTGTTGTATAGGCTGGCGGGGCTTGCTGTTGAGGCTGATTGGACTGTTGTGTCGAGCCGTAAGCATTATTATAGACAGTCGGAGGTTGTGGATGTCCTGAGGAGGCCGGAAAATTCCCAAGGGAGACACCAGAATAATTGGGCTGCGATTGAGCCACATGGGCAGCTTGCTGAGCTTGTTGAGCACGTTGCTGGGCTTGTATCTGGGCTTGTGCTTGTGCCTGCATTGCAGCTTGTTGCTTTTGCATCATTGCTTGCTCTGCCCTCTGTTGTTGTTCAGCGCCAGACATTGGAGACTTCGGCGGTGGCGATTTAAGATTCATAGGAGGTATGAAAGGTCCTGTGTACTTCTGTTGGGTTATAAAGGGGTGTAGCTTTGCTTGTTGTGGGGACCACCGTTCTAAAGGATTGATATTTAGCAAACCCCGAACGAAGTCAATGAAGGCGATTCGATTGTTCATTTCTATACCGAGCCCACGTCAGAGCGTTCATATCATGAAAATACTGAACAAACCATACCTCTCTCCATTTCAATTGGCTTCATATTTTTTCGAGGCATTGCATACTGACGGATTATATCAGGCAATGTGGTTGCCTGGAAGTATTTCTTACTTGGCTGTTCCTTTGTCCCGTGCTCCCGAGAGTATTTCTCCATGCTCTTGAGTTGGTAAGTCTTCCTCCCGAACTCATCATGCACCTTTTCGAAGAATTCGCCAGCTTGTTTTCCCATCTCAAGCATCCAGACTGGAGGCATTCCAAGCATTTCATTAATTCTCGCCACCTGATTGTACTCAGAGCTCCCTGGGAAGAGTGGGAGACCCAAAAATAGCTCCACAACAATACATCCAAGTGACCACATATCAATCGACGAAGAGTACCTGCATAATGTCAACCTATATGCTTTAGAGTAAAGAATTCACTTACGGTAATCCTAACAAAACTTCAGGTGATCGATAGAAACGAGATTGGATATAGGTATAAACTGTTTGTCTCTCATCGCATGCGGAGCCAAAGTCTATGACCTTTATGATGGGACTCTCCAGACTAGTGAGTGACAATAAGAATTAGATCCTAACGTTAACAGCCAATAGTAAGTAATGATAAGCGGGACCTACTTTTTCAACAGTATATTCTCCGGTTTGAGGTCACAATGGATGAGCCTCGCTTTATTAAGGAGACATAAGGCATTTAACAACTGCTGGGCGAAAACTCTAACAAGGGTTGTGCTTAAGCCTCTGAACTGGTTTTGTTTGATCAGCTCATATAAGTTGACACTGAGCAGCTCGAAAACAAGGCAAAGATGCTGGCGATGGATGAAGGTATCCTTTAGGCGAAGGATGTGGTGGTCGTCATTTTTGTCTAATTTGCTATTGAGCTAGTGTTGTCATCCGGTCAGTATAGCTGCCTAAAGAGAAGAGCTTATTTAACCTTTCCCTTACCAAATCAAGAACAGAGACTTCCATCATACTCTGGTTAAAGTAGGCCGTCCGGTTCTTCACAACTTTTACTGCCACAACCTCCTGTGTTTTAAGATTCTGGCATTTTACAACTTGACCGAACGTTCCTTGTCCAAGGACATCCAGAATAAGATAGCGGTTCCTACAACAAATGCATTAGCCCGTCTTCTACATTATTGGAATCGGTCACTATCTAGGCGTACTTCGTTTCTTCTGATCCAAGGATATCGTTCACGTATAGTATGTAATCGCTGTCTTCATTATCATACCCATCATTCTTCACACCTTTGCTTGGTTTGGTTAGAACCCGCCGAGGATTCCTGGAGGATTCGTATTTGAAAGTGGGATTGCATATGCGGTACGTAGCGGGAAGGTGAGTTGTCAGCGCTTGCAATGGCTATATTTGCATATTAGTCAAATTATTAAGGGCACTGTAGCATAAGTACACATACACTGATAAATCCACCCTCGGGGTGAGCTCTTCTGAAAGCGGGTTGGGAATTGGTCTGTGGTTTCAAGTCACTCAGCGCAGTGACCCTGGAAAACCTTGGAGGGGGTTCCCGCGGGACAGATTGGTGATGTCCAGTCTGCATCTGATCATACATAGACCCTTGCGGCACAGAAGAAATAGGTGAAGGAAAATAACGCTCAGAGCCTAGCAGCAGAGGCTTAGTGAAATGGGATATAAGTTGGGATATTATTGCGCAAACCTGAAGAGCCTGAGCCCGACTGTTGTAAATGGTGTTGATATGACTGCATGCTCGGGGGTGCACTTGTGCGGGGGGAAGCAGAAGGAGGCTGCTGCTGTTGGGCGTAGTAAGACTGGGAACTACTGGTATAATTCAACCGGGAGGGTGATTGTCGTTGCTGATACGATGAAGAAGATGCAGACGCAGCCAGTTGAGGTGGGTAGTTGACCTGGGGTAGTGAATGCGTCGATGCAGAAGCGCTATAACCAGCCTGGGGATTGGGATTTGAACCAATTCCAGTATACCTTTGAGATGCGGATTCCTCGGGAGACACATAGGGTTGTCGAGAGCTTTGAGCCTGTTGATATTTAGCCCGACTATAAGGATCGGCATCAGGCATTTGTACATCCATATAATCTGAGGAAGTGTCTAGGCGTGTGGTAGGGGCCGACTGCGCAGGTGGGGGTCCTGTTCCTGTGCCATGATAGGCCTGGTAGGGCTGTTGTGTTGTGCCAGGCCCAGACGCCGCAGCCATGCTTGACGGGGGAGGTTGTTGAGGGGGGTTGGGATCTCGGGGGTGCTGCGGGGAAGGATTTTGCTGGAGAAGGTTGTTCGCGTATCGTGGCTGTCGGTTCGCCGCAGAATCGGTCGAGTAGGAGGGCCAGGGGTCCATTGCTATGGTATTGGTGAGTCCTCACGAAAAATCAGGTGTCGTACTTGAGTTAAACGATTATTTACCCAATAATGTTGTTGCGTGAAGCAGGAAGATGCTGAAAGACGTTACTGAAACCAGCGACACACCGGACCTAGCCAGCAACCACCGCAAAGATCGCAGCAGGCCAGGCTGCAAGAAAATGGAGAAAATGTTCAAGCCTCCAGATTGCCCGGTTAGAGGGGTGAATCAAGGTACGCAGGTAAAAGGACGGAGGGGTGGGGGGAAAGTTTTTTCTGTTCCGGCTATAGAGTAACTCTCAAGATGGAGGGTTTTTCCTGAAGCTGAGTATGCGGTCGTTGTTGCCGTCAGCAGCGGGGGAGTGAGCGTCCCTGTGTCGCAAGGTGTGGCGGTCGCAACCGCAACTTCCTCTAAACGGGAGGAGGGGGGGGATATCTTAATTCTCCAGCCAGATGTAAGGGAGAGACGGCTCGGAAACTCACCAAAAGTAGGCGAGGAGGTGAAATGATAACAATAATGAAGGTGTGGACGACCTTGAAAGGTGGGAAAGAAAAAAAGGAAGCACAGTGCAGCACAAGTGAATCAGAGATCTGGCTAGCCCTCAACACCTTGCCTCTGCCATGTTAACCTCAATGAAAACTCTGTTCGCCCAATCAAACGAGGAGTACGGGATTGAATTGTGGGCCGGTAGGTTGTCTGGAATACAGTATTAAATCTCGAGAGAGTAGAGTAGTGTTCATCGTGCCGTAGAATCGGGAAAAGGTAACCGTAACCCAACTCACCTGCAATTCCTAGATTGGGTATTTGTGGCTGAAAGGGGATTCCATCTTCCCTCAAGATATCACACCTGAAGTGATGTAAGCAAGCAGTGTTGTAACTTACTCTATGTGCTAGAGCATTGCAAATTATTAGCAGGAAAGGCTATTGAATATCAAGAAATTAGATGTTTTTTTCTAAATTATGGAGGTGCATCTGAAAATCAACTTCTAACTCAAAGCATTCTATTTTTCGAAATAGGTATAGTATGGGGGACTGAAAATTGGGGGTGTTGTTACTAGGGTTATAGTCTATCTCTTGGTGGTGGAATGGCCAAGCGCATGGCTTATGCTTAGAGCTGATAACAAATCTCTCATTCAGTCGGTAAATTTGCAGTCCTGGTATAGGATATTACTATAATTGGTAAGTCTTTAGGATTGAGAAACAGTAAGGGAAAATTGAAGTTTGAGAGCTAGTAATAGTGCTATACAGTAGAGAAGCATACAGTAGTAGGTGGATAGAAGATGTGAAATCTTAGTTTTTACACGAAAGGCTTTCCACTAGATGAACACGATCAATACATTATCAAGGGTAAAAAATTAGAGGCAGATATTGGTGATAGTTATGATTTTCTACGAAATTTAAGTGTATAATTTTTTTTGTACTCTGAAGGTATATTATCAGAGTTAAATGTTTAGGACAGAGGCATTGCAAAATAAGTTCCCCCCTTATCAGCAAGGGTCCATTAGGACCTACTTTAGTAGTATATACAAGTATTTGTCTGGGATGCTGGTCTTGATATTTTCAAAAACCAAACTTTCAGTAACAGGATTCTAATATTGTTTTATTTTATATTGTAATCATCTCTTTACTGTGAAATTTGTTGAGATTTATATTAGATAATTATATATAAATAATTGATATGATAATATAATATAAAACTCAGGGTTGTTTCCAAAGACCTAGTTGCCTCCTCATCTAACTACATATCATAATTCTGGTTACACTTTAGCTTCTATATACAGAAGTGAAAACAGAAGCAGTTTGGCTATATTTGTATCAGATACATTAAGCCTTTATGAATTGATGGTAAACTAGTAACTGCTTATTTGTATATTACACCTTATCTACAGGTGCCAGTTATATCTGTGATAATTCTTGTAGTCACTTTACAATTAAGAATCAAACTGTAATCATCTTATATAGCTCTTTCACTATTGTATATTTGGTCATATGAAGCCCCAGACCTCAGATAATAAAATAGAAATTGTAACAGAATCCTACTAAGTTTCTACTATTGCTACTAACTTGATGTTGGTAATTACTTATTTGGTTTTATATCTGATAAGTGCTACTATTTGGTTGTCCCTTCCTACTTTGTTATGACTTGCTAACTAACTATTCCTTTCTTGTTTCGCTTATCATTACCCCCTCCTTGCATCTCCCTATTTGGGTATTGCAATCCTTCTGCTATATCTACTGGATTTGTATAATATTAGCGATCTGTTGTTACTTCTTGTTTGGATTCCAGAACTTATTTTGTTAGCTCTATCCTGTTGGTTTTAACCCTCTGTTTTCGGAATATAGTTATCTAGTTATGCTTCCTCTGTTAGCATATTTGATGGACAGGATGTTTGCACTTTTGTTAAGCTTTCCTAGTTACAATCTTTTATGTATAAAGGGCCTGCAAGCCCTTAAGGATTTGGACTCTGAAATCTCACAGTACTATCATCTTTCATACTACAAGTTGAATAGTCACTCTATTAGTTCCATACCTTTTACCTTGACTATGGAAGACTTATCCATCGACTCTTCTCCCCCAATCCTTATCGTATCTTGAGAGTCCCTTTGGGATTCTCGAGATACTTGGGAGTTGGTTACATTTTTTTGACTTAGATTCAATTATACCTTAGATCTCTGGCAGAGGATTGATCTCACTTTGCATGCCTTAACACTGCAGTCCTAGTATACCTCCCTGTTTCCAAGAAGGCCTTGAGCAGACTCCAGGCGAGTTCCGCTCTCCCTAGCTAGCAACTATTTCGCTTCCAAGAGATACCAGAAGGCACTTCACTAGAGGATCGGTAGCATCCTCCTCAGGACCCCAAAGTCAAGCTCTAGTTCCCCCACCTGCACCTCCATCAAAGGATTCAGATCTATCTTTAGTAGATAGGAGCAGCAGTGAATAAGAGGACCAAGACCAAGCCCAAGTTCAAGAACAAGTGCAAGAACAGCTTCACCAAGAAGACCAATCCAAGAAAGAACCAAGCTCACAATCAGATTCAGATTCCGGTCCATAGGATGCTTCAACTCCAGCTCCAACAGCTTCGCCACCTAGACTACCTAGTCTACCAAGAGAACTAAGAGCACCAAGCCTAGTACCTGATGATTTACCAAGTCCACCAAGATCACCTAGTCCACCAAGTCTACAAAGCAATCCAAGCCCTGCACCCATCGCCATATCAGTCCCCCAACAGGAAAATAATCTTCCTAAATCGCCAGTACTATTGAATTCACAGGAGAAGGAAAAGATCGAGACCCTTTGAGATTCAACTCATGGTTCAAGACAGTCCATCGATACATAACCAGCTTTGGCATAACTGAAGATGCCCCTGAAGTCCTGCAATACTATAGAGCCCATAGCAGAGAGAAAGCCCTCTATAATTTCAGCCAGTATGAAGCTTCCCACGGAGACCACACAGTTGCTGGACTCTAACAGAAATTTGATGCCTACTTCCCTCCTTCCATATCCACAGATACCATATATGAACAGTGGCTACAAGACAAGTAAACTAACTGCGGAAAAAGAGCTCAGACAACTGATACTGTAATCAGATATGAAACCTTGAGAGACAGTCTCCCTCCAGGAACAATTTCGGACTATTCAGCAATGTAGAGACTCCTTGATGCCAGGGATATCAAGCTTAAGCGAGAAGTGAAAAAAAAAATCACTTCAGACACCTCCTTTGACCAGCTAGTAGAGAGAACGGAAAAGCGAGATGCAATTGCCAACTCTACAGGAGTCTATGGAAATCTTCAAGGAAATGCATCCTCTAATGTAATTTCCCAAAAAGCACTCAAGCGCCCCCAGAACAACACCCTGTGAAATCAACTAAAGTTCAGCAATAACACCTCTCAGCATCCAAGAGTATACCAGGCTGAGAAGGATCAGTGCAGAAGAGACAAAGACAGTTACTATTGTGGAAAACATGGACACTACTCCGATATCTGCTTTGAGAAATAGAAGAACAGGACCACTCAACAGCGAGGAAATAGAGGCCCTGGCGGATCCAGGAGACACCAGAATGTCAGAAGAACATACCACACCCAGGAAGACGATCCCCATGTGAAGGAATCAGTCTCAGTTACCACAAACTATGCAGGACTAAGTGGAACTCAATCTCAAGCCCTCGAAGCATCCATCACAGTCAATAGCTACAAAGCAAAGCCACTATTAGATACATGAACCACAGGAGACAACTTGATATCAGAAAGGTTTGACACTACCCACCAAATAACTACCAGAGACAGTGAGACTCCTATCAACCTGAAGATAGCAGTTAAAGGATGACACTCAGTAATCAACTATGTGGCAAAGCCTGTCATACAAATTGACAAGGAAAGCGGTGATATCTCAGAAGCTCTTGTCTGTTCTATGAACAACTATGATATCTTCCAAGGAAGCCTTACCTTCCTGCACACCATGGTGTAATAGATTGCGGAAAATCTATTATCACCTTCCTTGACAAAGGAATCACCTTGGCCCGCAAGAAAGCAACTCATGCTCGATATCCAGCCATGAATGTAGCATATGCCGCTAACTTCATGGCCGAGTTTCCTACAGTTTTCCCAGGCAAGAAAACAGCAGAATTACTACCCTTGAGAGATGCCTACAAGTATATCCAGCTGAAAGATACAATTTCGGACCATAAGACGAGATCCTTCATAATCGCTGACAAGATCATGCCAGTATACAGAGTGCTTATTGAGGACAGGAAAGCAAAAGGAAGCATTTACCCAAGCGAGGCACACAAAATAGTCAACCTATTCTCAAAGCTGAAACCCAATGGCGAAAGCACACTGCTTGTAAACCTTGTCACCAGGAAAGATATTAGTATCAAGGACCATGGAGTGATTCCCAACCAAGCCATGATACTCAGAACTGTTACTTGAGTAAAGATCAGATCCACGATAGACCTTGCAGAGTGGTACTTCCAAATTCGAGTTCTCCCTAGCGATGAGAAATACAATACCATCAAGACGTCCTGTGGATCCTATGTATGCTGCATAATGCTGCAAGGAGATCCCAATGCCTCTGCTACAGCTATGCGAGTTATAAAGCTTTTCCTAGATAGATTTTATGGAAAATTGGTTTGGCCATACATAGATGACATTACAATCTACTCAGAAACAGTGGAGGACCATCTTTCGCATATCAGTTCAGTCTTAGGAAGACTGAAGTAGCACCAAATCAACCCATGGCTAGCCATGTGTAAATTCTTCACTACCAATATCATGATTGGTGACTAAGCAAGGATTGGATTTCACATGACTCATAGTAATGAGTCATAGGATTATAGCATTTTGCACTATAACTCATTAGTGATCATAGGGTTTTACTTGATGCAGGCTTAGTGCAATTATTGTTATATTGTGATTGGTTGATTGTGGGCATAACTCACACTTGTGAGTCATATGATGTAAGAATTTTTGCACATGACTCACATTATGAGTCATGGGCTTTGTGCATGTGACCACTTTAGGGCACATGACTAGTTTTATAAGTTTTGATTGGTTTGGTACACTGCGCAGTTGACTCATAGGAGTCAGTTGATGGATTTCATAGTATGACTCAATATGATTCATGCTGAGAATGTGACTCATAGATATGTGTCACCAGGGTTATGGTTGAGGCATGAGTGCCTATATAAGGACATCTAGGCGGCCTGTAGTTAGGATCTGTCGCGTTCTTTCCTTGCTCCGTAACCATACACCCCTCTCGCGCCCGTCACACAGGGCCTAGCCCTAGTGGTCACCCCTCCTCTCTACTCTTAGGAAAGAATACCACTGTGCAGCTCGCAAAGTCTGCTCTACCAATTCTACCGGTGACATCTCTGATGCCAGGCTTGCCCGCCTTGGCTACTTCAAAGTCATAAAGAGGGCAAAAAAGGCCCACTGGACCTCCCTCCTCTTGAACGCTACTCCCTCCTCCCTCTGGGCCACCAAGCGGCTAGTCCTAGGTTCTCCCACAACTCACTTGCTCCCCCTCCTAGTGTCTGACACTCCAGAGTCCATTAACAGTACTCCCCTCAAATATTTCTTTCCACCTCGTCCCTCGCCGCACGCCACATCCATCCTCCACTCCTACTCCGATGCCCCTGGGCTGTTCTCAGACGAGATCCCCGACGCCCTCAGGACCTCCTCCTCCTCCTCTGTGCCGGGTCCAGATACCGTCCCCTATGAGGTATGGAAAGTGGTCCACCGCACTACCCCTTCCTTATTAGTTGCTCTCCTCTCTCTCTGCTCCTCCATGGATTCCAGCCTCCCTCCCTCAAAAAGGCCAACAGAGTAGTGCTGGACAAGCCAGGAGAGCCATCCTACGACACCACAGCCTCCTTTAGGGTCATCGTCCTTCTCAAGATAATCTCCAAGGTTCTAGAGAGAATTGTCGCCTCCCGCCTCCCCCTTGTCGCAAGGGCCTGTGGTCTCCTCAGTCCTAACCAATGTGGCACCCTTGCGGGCCTTTCTTTCTTTGAAACCATCACCACCCTTGCCCATACAGTACGCCCCTCCACCGCTTAGCCCTACGCGTCTCCACCCTCTTCCTTGACCTCAAACGGGGTTTTGACAACGTAGATCCTGACTTTCTCTCCTCCGTACTCAGGAAAAAAGGGGTTAACCACTACCTTATCTCCAGGGTCAGGTCCTTCCTTACTGGCCGCACCTGCCGTCTTCTCTTCCAGGGCTTACCTGGAATTTTTTCTTCTGTTTCTCTAGGCACCTCTCAGGGGTCTCCTGTATCTCCTTTGCTCTTTGTTATTTATGTTTCTTCCCTTCATTTCTCCCTTTCCAGAGGCCTTATACTTTTCTATGTTGATGACTTTGGATTGACTGTATCATCTTCTTCCTATTGCCGCAATGTTCAGCCACTTCAAGCAGCCTTTTCCAGAATCAAGCGTTGCGCAGCAGCGCACAATGTTCCCTTCTCAATTCCCAAGACGGAGCTCATTCACTGGTGCACCAAGAACCAGCGTGGCTCCCCTTGCATTATCCCTATACACTTGGATGGGCCGGTCTTCCATCCTGCTAACTCCCTTAGGTGGGTAGGTTATTGGCTCACCCCATCCCTTTCCACATCAACTTACATCTCCAAACGACTTGCCCTCTCTCAAGGCGCCTTTGCCACTGTCTGCAGGTTTTCCCCACCAGGGGCTGGCCTCTCCCCCCACCTGTACCACCGCCTGGCTGTCTCCCTCCTCCTCCCCATCCTCACCTATGGGGCTGACCTCTTCATACCCTCGCGTGGAATGCTACAGCACATGGACGTCTTCTGGCACAAGATCCAGAGATGGGTGACCAACTGCTTCTGCTCTACCCCACTCTCTGTCCTCTCCCTTGAAAGCTGCCTCCCTCATATTGGCCTCCTCAGGGTCCATCGCCGTAGTCTTGCTGCGCTCTGACTGGCATATGCCCTACCCAGCATTTACAAAGCCGCAGGGCAGCTCCCACTGGATTTTTCCTCCCTCCTCTAGTCTCACGTTCCAGACTCATGGCGTCACCTTACGCAGCGCCTCAAACCCAATGTCAATCCTCTCCACTGGAAAACTGCCCCTGCCTACCTGCCGGTCCGCACCCACCTCCCAATGGATGCAATAGCCTACCTCATCCTCACCATTCTCGGATCATTGTCCTTCGCCCCCTTGCCACGTGTTGGTCTCGCACCCCTCTGTCCTCCTCTCACCCCACTGCCTGTCATGCGCGCAGCCTATACTGGCCTTAGGAGGCGGGCGCACCAGACCCTCATCAACGACTGGGGAGAGGCCTGCCCTTCCTCATACTACTACCCCTACAAACAGTCCCTGTCCCCACACCCTTTCACGGGCCTTGGCAAGTTCATGGCAGGCCGCATTCACCAGATGCATGCCCACAAAAGCTACCTAGCTCTTCATAACTCCTGGGCCTCCAAAGGGGAGTCCACCCACTGTCCAACTTGTTGGGATTTTGACGAAGACTTCCAGCACGCCACACTCTCCTGCACGGCCACCGCTGATGCCTGCAGACACCACCTCCAAAGTGTCGTGGGGATAGGCGTAGACGACACCATCTGGTCTTCAATATCACTTCTCCTCAACCTGGTCACCTATTTACAAGTGACGCAGGTTGGCTTCCCTCCTAACATGATGCTATCCCCCCCCTCATCGCCACCTCCTTTCGTTGCCCCCACCCCCATAGGGTCCCCGGCCCACCCTCTCTTTTTGTCCCCTGTTCTTGATAATTTGTGATTTTTCATCCCCTGATCGCTTGGTATCTGTATATTTACTTGGCTGGTTTTTCCTTACTTGAGTTTACTGTACAAGGTGTATGGACAGTTACCTGTCCCGTTGGAGCTTCATGTGCCATTGGTTCCTTTTGTTTTTAGTTTTTGGAATTAAGGTTTTGTTTATGCTATAGCTAGCGCTGCATGCAAGTTCTTGTACCTTAACAATGAATATATGATATAAAAAAAAAAAAAAAGAGAGGAAAAAAAAAAACCGGCCTATAGTTACGACTCTTCACACAACCATCTAAGTTCTTTCCTATACAATTACTTTACCTCTTTACCTCTCCGCTCCTCTATTGGCATTCTGCGATAGGAACTATAAGGTTCGACTATGAATACAATAAAGCCATAGGCCTAAGAGCAATAGTGGATCTTCTCCTTATACTACTCTTGCAATGGTACTCCTACCTTTATGGCTGAGATTAGCGCCACACCCCATACCGGACTATAAGCACCGCCCGCTCATATTCATCCAACCCACACAGAAGTAGTTACCTGTTACAATACAGCTGACAGCATAGGATCGTAACATTTGGTTGCTTCTCCTAAGCAACACCCAACTACAAAACGGCAGACTTTACAGACAATAATATTGACCTTACAGAGGGAGATATTGATACCTCAACAGTCGGTCCGGCACTTGAAGAAGCACTCAGCACAAACCTATCCAGGTGTAAGTGACAAAGGACTGCAAGTCCAGTCACACCTGAGCCAGCCTCACCAGCCGGATTCCTATAACTCGAAATACCAAGATCAGAAAGAATAACCGCTCTAAGACCAGCAACTGCTGATATTGGTCCAGGAATTCAACTAGCAGGATTCACAACCGCCCAGTTCCAAGAAATCCCGAACTTGATCAACAATCAACGAGAAATAACCAACAACCTGATCTAGGTCGAGAAACCCCCTACCTTCCATGGATTAAGTACCAAACCATGAACCTTCATAGTACAATGCAATTATACTTTGAAGCTACACAAGAAACACGACATACAGAACCCATTACCTACTTCAAAAGCATGCTAAGGGACCCAGCAGCAAGTTGGATAACTCTATTAGTAGAAGGATGCAAGACAGAGACCTGGAATACATATGAGGAATTCAATACAGTCCTCAAAGACCAGTTTGGGGATGTAGACATGGAAAATGCAGCTAGAATAAAGCTTAACCGCTTAAGGCAAGGCAAGGAACCAGGAACAGAATTCTGGAATGACTTTCACTTAACAGCTATGGAGGCCAATGAGGATGATAGGACACTGAGACAACAGTTCCTTAAAGGAATTAACCGAATGCTCAAAGATGCATGAGCAGTAGACCACATGGTGAGTGCAAAGGTCGATGCCCTTGCGGCATGGGTAAACAAAAAAAAAACTGGATCTACATGATCAAGCACCTGCAAGGGAACATCAGTACCCTTATATGACAACAGGAAATCCCGAGGAATGATAATAGAACTTGGAGATTGGGCAACAATAGTGAATCCCGAGGAGACCCAATGGATCTAGATGCTACCAAAAGATACCTATGACTAAACCTCTCACAAGCAGAATTTACATGAAGAAGGGACAACAACCTATGCCTAGGATGTGCCAGCCCATGGCTCAGATTCAGTAACTGGTAAAATGCAAGAAATGAGAAGGACTATACCAGGCAGTTCAACAGCAAGACCAACAATAACCGCTGGAAGCCACGAACCTACCTGCACGAAATGGAGACCAGAGAAGAACCTAAAGAGTGGGAAAATGAAGAGAGTCCCCAGTAAGAGATAGGCTGCGGGACAAGACAACTAAAACCATCAGAATTGGCAACATCTACATGACACTTGTAAACACGGAAACATTGGAACAAGAAAAAGACCATGCCATGGTTAAAATACAATTACATGGCAAAGACAGGACAGTCATCATTAATGGCATGTTTGACTCAGGTTCTACAGAAAACTTCATCGATAATGAATTCAGCCAACGAGATGGCATATGAATGAAGAAAGTAAAAGAAATAAGGTAAATCTACCTTGCGGATGGGGAGCCAAGCGCTATGGGACCTATTACATATAGAGCGGAAGTACCTATGGACATTGGCAGCTATAGGGAAGTGGCAACCTTGCAAATAGCTGATCTGCCCAGCCATAGGCAGTTTAAGGGCTGCTATGGTAAAGAATACACAAACCCAAGGTCAACTGGGAAAGCAATAAGATTACTTTTGATAGTGAGAGGTGTACAACCATATGCCTAGAAAGCTCGCCAGTGGTGGACCTAGTCCATGAAGCAGAAGCCCTGGAAGAGAATTTAACGATGCAATTCTCCCAGATACAGGACAAGGATGTCCAGGATATCAAAATACAAAGACTAAACGAAACAGCAATAATCCCTACAAAGGGATCAGCAAGGGCAGCAGGACACAACTTGTATGATAGCGAGAAAGTTACAATAACGGCAAAAGATCAAAATCTTGTCAATTCTGAAATAGCGATTAAACCACCGGAGGGCATCTATGGGCGAATTGCTCCTCGCAGCGGGTTGGTAGTTAAGCATCTGCTTACTGTCAATGCCGGAGTAATCGGCGCTGATTATACGGGTGAAATTAAGGTAGTGCTGGTTAACCTGGGAAAGAACTATTATACAGTCGAGCCAGGAAGCAGAGCCACACAGTTAATATGCGAAAAGATTGTAATATGACAATGTAAAGAAGTGGAGCAATTAGTTCCCACTAAGAGAGGCGAAGCCGGGTTTGGTAATACTGACAATCCAGAACACCAATGAATCGAGATCAACGAGATCTCTGCCACCTCCTTCAGCAAGTTCTATCGAAAGGGCCAAGTCTAAGAAATCCTCAAATAGGATTATGAGGTGAACAAGCCTAGCAGGATTGAAGCGATCAACATCAGTTCCGATTTGGCCATCAAGGTAAAAAAAAGACAAGAAAAGGAGAAGACATGGAATATTATACCAAGGGAATATCATCAGTACCTGGACTTGTTCAAGGAAGAAGAAGAAACACAGCTACAACTGCATCGGACAAAGGTTGATTTAGAGATCAACCTAAAGAAAGGAGAAACGGTAGCAGCAAGAAACTTGTACCTATTGGTAGAAAAAGAACTGGAAGAACTTAGAGAATATCTCTGTGTCAAGAAAAACCGAGGCTGGATCTGAGATTCTTATCCAAACGGAGGATCACCAATCCTGTTTGTCAAAAAGAAAATGACAAACTACGACTATGCGTGGATTACCGAGGACTCAACGAAGTCACCAAAAGGGACTGATACACGTTACCAGTGATAGGAGAGGCTCTACTTAGGTTAAAGACAGCCAAAATATTCACCAAACTCGATATCTGAAATGCCAACTACAACATCAGGATCAAAGAGGGAGACGAATAGAAAACAAACTTAGGACAAAATACGGTATATACGAATATACCGTCATGCCCTTTGGACTCAAGAATGCCCCAGCAGACCTCCGGAGCTGGGTCAACAGATTCCTGAGCTGTTTCCTGGATATCGGTTGCATTGTCTATCTAGACGATATTCTGATATACACGGACCCTGGAACAACACTGAAGTCATGTCAGAAACATCATGGAAGCCTTACAAAAGGCAGGACTCACACTCAAGCCATCCTAGTGTGAGTTTCACAAAGAAATAACAAAATACCTGGTATTCAAAATCGAAGAAGACGGAGTCAGTGTTGATCCCGTCAAGACTAAAGCAATATGGAAATGGAAACCACCAGAAACCATGAAAGGTATACAATGCTTTATGGGATTCTGCAACTTCTATTGGCAATTCATAGAAGGGTTCAGCCCTATAGCCAAACCCTTTTATGAGATCACTAAAAAAGAGGTCAAATGGAAATAGACAGACCGACAACAACCGGAATTCGATGAACTACACTGACGCCAAACCTCTCCTGCACTCCTAGTACACTACAATACTACCAAGGAAATTACGATCGAATCCAATGCATCGAAATGTGTATACTTAGGCATATTATCACAAAAAGGACCAGATAGAAAGTAGCACCCAGTGGCATACCGGTTCAAAACAATGACACCCGCAGAATACAACTATGATCTCCACAACAAGGAGTTATTGGCCATTGTTCAGGCAGTGAAAGAATGGAGACGCTATGCCAAAGGAAGCAGGCACCAAGTCCTGATCCTCACGGACCATAAGAATCTGGTCCCCTTTACAACAACCATGGAGCTCCACACTAGGCAGATACATTGGAGAGAAACACTCAGTCAATACGACATCAAGATACAATATCGACTGGGAAAGGAAGGGGGCTAACCTGAAGCCCTTACATGAAGAGCAGAGGATATTTCATCAAAGGACGACTAAAGGATCCAACTGAAAGAAAGAATCCTACTACTAAAAGGACAATACTTCGAAGCTATGGAAGTACTCAGATACACAAAGGAAGATTAAGGAATCTAAGAAGCGAGTCAGAAGAGAAACAGATGAGTGCGATTTGCAAAGCCTTAGAAACACGAGACAATGAGATGGAGGGAGTAGCTCTAGGAGTATGAGAATGGAAAAACGGATACTTATGGTATCAAGCAAGATTTTAGATTCTCGAAGAGGAAGCAATAAGGCCGGCAATCATAGAATAAAATCACGAAAAACCCACAGTCAGCCATGGGTGAACCAGCCAAACTACTGAACCACTATCGCGACAATATTACTGGCCAAAGATGCGCGATTACATAAAGAGATATATCAAGAATTGAGATACCTGCCAAAGAACGAAAGCGATAAGGCATGCGTCCTATGGGCTGCTACAACTGCATGAGGCACCACACCAACTATGGAAATCGATAGCTATGGACTTCATAATTCACCTTCCGAATTTGGACGGATACGACGCTATCTTGGTAGAAATTGACCGATTAATCATTATTGAGCTATTTCATACCCTGCACAAAGGATATGGATACAGAAGGATTTGCCATAATATTTCTGAGAGAAATATTCGGACTATATCCATTACCACAGGACATCATCACAGACAGAGGAACACTCTTTACATCAGACGTATGGAAAGAAACTATGAAATTCCACGGGATTAAAGGAAGACTGAGCACAGCCTTTTATTCGCAGACAGGCGGGCAAATTTAAAGGACCAATGGAATACTGAAATAATATCTACAGGCCTATATTAACTTTCAAGAAGACAACTGGGCGGAACTCCTACCACTTGCAGAATTCGCATACAACCTCAGACTGCAAGAAACAATTAAGACCATACCTTTCTATGCAAACTACGGAGAGCACCCAGAATATGAGGCCATTGGCCATATGATACCTAAAGAAAGGACCAACAAGAAAAGGAATGGGTCTGGTGCATGAAATACTGAGACAAGAAATGGTCTGAGCACAATTTCGACAGAAAGACAACTACGATCAAGACAGAAAACCTGATCCGAATCTCAAGTGAGGAGACATGGTCTGGCTATTACCAAAGAATATTCGGACCACAGGATAATGTCAGAAACTGGACTACAAGAAAATTAGACCATTCTTGATTATGGAAAAGGTGGTGTCTAGTGCCTATAAATTGGCCTTGCCTCAGCAGATGAAGATCCACAATACGTTCCAAATCTCACTCATCGAACCTTACCAAGACATTCAAGTCCCCTCACAAAAACAATTACCTCCCTATCCTATCGAATTAGAAGGAGAAAGCGAATATGTACTCGAGGAAATAATACACTCTTGAATATAGTGCAGACAACTTTATTACAGACCCAGTGGACTAGCTACTCACGAGAGCACAATAAAACTTGGTACCTTGCGGAGAATTTCCACAATGGCAGTATCGCTGTTGAACGTTTCTATCAGCAGTACCTAAGAAAACCCAGAGTGGGTTACAGTCAAGAGCGAACACATAGAGCAACAACCACTACCACATTCATTTACACGATAAAGAAGGATCTAAACTAGTGCAGATATTGGATGTTTGGAACGACAAATTGAGGAGTTATGAAATCAACTTGTTACAGCTGAAGCGACAATTTGGAACCAAAGAGAGGATATGCGGAACCACCAGATGATAATTGCCGACCAAGATCGAACTATCAGAACGGTAAATCTAATGTTGGAAGACATCCAGAACTGTTAGCATCATGCAGAAGATCAGATTCGGAAGTTGAAAATGGAATTATGTAGGTTTGGAGAAAGCCTGACGAGGATAGGACGTTGAGCCTGATGGGACTCAGGTTGATCAGTAAGGGGAGTTAATGTCACGATTGGTGACTAAGCAAGGATTGGATTTCGTATGACTCATAGTTATGAGTCATAGTATTATAGGATTTCACACTATGACTCATTAGTAGTCATAGGGTTATACTTGATGCATGCTTAGTGCAATCATTGTTATATTGTAATTAGTTGATTGTATGCATGACTCACACTTGTAAGTCATATGATGTAAGGATTTTCGCACATGACTCACATTATGAGTCATGGGCTTCACACATGTTACTACCTTAGGGCACATGACGTGTATAATGAGTTTTGATTGGTATAGAACGCTACACAGTTGACTCATAGGTGTCAGCTGATGGATTTCAGAGTATGACTCAATAAGAGTGATGCTGAGAATGTGACTCATAGATATGAGCTATCAGGGTTAGAGTTGAGGGAAGAGTGCCTATATAAGGACCTGTAGGCGGCCTGTAGTTAGGACTCTTTACACAACCATCTAAGTTCTTCCAATACAATTACTTTACCTCTTTACCTCTCCACTCGTCTATTAGTATTGTTCAATAGGAACTATAGGGTTCGGATATTAATAGAACGTAGATAATAGGCCTAAGAGCAATAGTGGATCTTCGCCTCGTAGTACCCTTGTAATAGTACTCCTACCTTGGTTGCTGAGATCAGCGCCATGCCACATACCAGACTATACGGACGGCCTGGTTATATTCATCCAATCCACAGAGAAGTAGGTACCTGTTGCTAGTCAGGTGACTGCATATGATCGTAACAACCTAGCTCCTAGCCTATTACTGGGTAGACAATTTGTACTATTGAATTGCCTAGGCTATGCTTGTATCAAGAGGGTAGGAGAACTGTCCGGAAAGCTACATTATAAATGAAGATAAAAGGCAAAGATTTTTTTCGAAAGCTCTAAAGTTGTTTAATTAATAACTGAATATATTGTTAAGGTCTCTTCTCCGTTGCTTCATAATGCCTTAACTATGGGGTTTGATTTATTTTTTGATTATCTCATATTTTCGCTGATAATGTACAGTAACCTGCATAGAGTGCTAGCTATGGTATAAGCGAAACATTAATTCTAAACATGCAAAACAAAAGAACTAACTAGCCAAGTTCTCTCCTAGTGATGACCATACTGTCACTGCACCCCATAATAGCGACTAATTCAATAAGTATGGAATACAGTAAAATCAAAAGAAATCATAACCGCATAGAAAGATATACCAGGAAAGAAAAGCCACTAAGTGTAAGTCATAGCCGAGTAAGATGAGGCAAAGGTGGAAAAACTGCTGGCATGGTAGGTGGAAAGTTCGTGCACATGGCACGGATGTATAAGGTGAGACCTAGGATCATGTCCAGGTCGGCCCAAAGTGGAGAGCCATGGCACATCGAAGATAGCCTCAGAAGCTAAAGCTGGTATTCTTGGTACTTGGAGGGGCAATCGAGAATTGCATGCTCAAAGATTTCATCCCCTTAGTCAGAGGATGGGTAGGTGAGAGAGCGATCAGCATTGCTGTAAGAGGGTTGCGCAGCAAGTTATCTCATGCCAGCATGCATCTGGTGTATTCTTACAGCTGTCAAGCGGTCAAGGCCCATGAAGGCATGAGGGCATAGGGACGGCTTATACTGGAAGTAATGGGGCCGGGGGGTGGTGACTGGAGTGTCCAATCAGCAAGGAGGTCCTTTCTGCTGTCTTCTTTGATCAGTTTGTAGGAAACAGCAACTGGAATTGCAGGAGGGGGGGCAACGACTGTGCCCTGTAGGAGGTGGGAGTTTATCTGTGGGAGTTTATCTGTGGGAGTTTGAAACCGTCCTGTGTTACCTTAACTAAGAGGTAGCACATCCCTTCAATGGGGAGGTGAGAGCAAATGGCAGGATTCAGCCTTTGTTGGTCCCAGCGGAGGGGGATATAGTTGGCCCTGAGGCAGCGAAGGAGAGCGCGGGAGGAGTCCCTTGCCTTAAAGTTGGAGAAAGATGGCAATAATAGAAGCAGCCGGGCTGCTGCCAGGTTGATCACAGGAGGGGAGCAGGCAAGCCAGAGTGCCACCATCCTGCGGCACTGCGGGAGCAGTGAGTTGAGAGAGGGGAGGCAAGTCTCATGGGGGAGAATTGACACTGGAGTCGATGAGTAGCAGGTAGTGACCCACTGTTGGACCTTGCTCCAAAAGGCTTCCATTTTCCCCATCGTGGCAGCGTTGAGGATGTGGACGTCAGCTCCATAAGAGCGGATCGGTAGGAGTAAGGCCATAGCCAGCGTGCGGTTCATGTAGGGGACTATGCCGATCCCTGGAGGCGAGAGTTGCCTTATGAGACCAAAGGCCCCTTCCCCAAGGGCTACCCTCTTGAAGAAGTGAGTGGAGCTTTCCATCGAGGGGGAGAACCAGTATCCAAGCCATGGGACTATGGAAGAAGGGGGAAGGAGACTCCCGTCAAGAGAGACCAGAGCCAGTGAGGTGGGAGAGCAATCCCTTGGAGTCTGCCAGTGGATGAGTTCGGTTTTGGGAACGGAGAAGGACATTCCAAGTGGGGTAGCCTTCTGGTAAAGACTGGTATAGTAATGCTGAAGAAGGTGTGTGTTCCTCCAGTTTGACCCAGACCCAACAGTAACAGCAAAATCATCAATAGAGGAAAACATTATACGTTCAGGGATGGACAAGTGTAGAGAAGATACAAAAATTATAAATAACAAAGGAGAGATAGGGGAGCCCTGGGGGGCACTCACTTGAACAGGCAAGAAAATATTAGTGGAGCCCTGAAGGATCAGACGGTATTTGCAGTCAGTCAATAATGAATGAACCCCTAAAACCATATAAGGAGATACGCCTTTGGCGCACAGTAGGGAAGATAAGCAACTGGAGGAAATATTATCAAAGCATCCTTTGATGTCAAGGAAGAGGATAGAGGTCTTGAGGCCTGCACGCTACAGTATGCAGACTTCGTGTGTGAGGGCAGCGCATGCGCCAAAGGTGCTTAGTCCAGGAAGTGAGCAGCATTGGTTTGGGTGGATGAGGCCTACAATGCGGGCTATTAGTGATAGGCGGGTTGACATTATCCTTTCCAGAATCTTGAGGATAGTTTCTAGGAGGACATTGATTCGGAAGAAGGAGGTGGAATTGTAGTCAGATTTGCCAGGCTTGGAGAGGACAATGCTGTTGGCATTTTTGAGGGAGGGGGGGTTGAAACCATTGGTCAGTAGGGGACCTAGGAGGGAGGTGTAGAAGGTGGGGTTGATATTGTTGATCCTCTCCCTTAACTATGGGGACTGCTAGCTATTGATACAATTCTCTCAGTACTTACGTTAGCCAGTATATATGAAGTATTCTTAGATACCATGGCCATGGTCAGAGAAAGTGGAAACCCTGTTTGACCCTGATAATGTATGCCCTGCTCAGTCAAATAATTCCCCGAACTATAGAGTATTCTGAGTGTGTCTAGCACTCCACTAGTCAATAGCCTTCAATCCATTTGCCAATTCTAGTAAGTTCAAGTTGATATACATCAGCAAAAATAAATCCTACCTTGGATGCAAGATGCTCGCCTCCGAACAGGTAGCGTCTGTGCCAGGACTGAATCGTTCTGCTTTATTCGTTTTGTTGGTCCCCCACTTCTGGGGGCAGGCATTTTGTTTCCCTTACATCTTACACCTTTTACCACTATTGTTCCATCCTTGCCGTCCCAGCCCCTGTGATGTGAACATATTTCTTCCTTACACTTCCTAATCTTGCTCTTCACATCTCCTCTCTATCCAGCATGCCAGAGAGCTGATCACCCTCCTTTCCAGACATATCCTCCCACATTCTTGACCCACGCGACCTAAATTCGTCCATGTGCATCTATTATTTGCGAGATTTTTGAATATTGATATGAGGCAATCACGTGGGATTCGATCCCTGTCCGGCGCCCTATTGCTGACCCCAACCATTCTCTTCAGCTCCAGTTGTTTTTTCAACAGCCTTTATCAATTCTCTCTGCTTTCCTGAAAGGCTACCAAAAGGAACGAATTTAAGAGAAGTGTTCACCACAGGTCGGCATACAGGTGTTGGACGATTCGCGGATCTCCATCACAACTATTTTGAGGCAATAGATCTGAGATATAGCACTATGGGATGCTACTAAACAAATCCTGGGTGCACACAGATTTTGTAGATTTTTTATGTTTTGGCATGCCAGCAGATACTCCAGAGACTGACTGTTTTCAATTTACCCAACCACTACTAGACCCTTGAGTCTATTTATTTTATCTTTTATTTGTATATACAATGTGTATGTAGAATAGTTCAATATATTTTGTTAAACATGCGCAGATCAATTAGATGATACTTTCCATTTTCCTTCCCGGACGGAGACTACATCAGGTTGCCCAATGACTGTCCCTATATCCACCATCTGCATATCTCGGCCAGTGTACTGCTTGCAGACTCGTATATGTCTGCTTGTGATGTGAAATCTCCCACCATTTATCGGATCAAGTAATTAAACCAATCCTAGCGGACTAACATCTTGGGCTTCCCTTCGGATGTTTCTTATCTTCAAAAGTCCTAAAAATCGTGCCACAGACCTCTCATGCAGATCCCCACAATTGTCCTCTTTGCCACCCTGGATCCATACCGAATCATTCCTGGGGCCAGCATGCCGGAAGGCCTTTGCCCTAGAACAGTGGATGATTCAATCTCATATATATCGTGTTCTAGAAAGTCCGCGACTGGAATCTCAAGTAGGGTAAGGCACTCTAGCGGATGTAATTCTAGTTCCGCGTACTAGGTAGGTAGCTGCTATTGATCCGTGACAGTCTGCTTGACATAGCTTACCATCTGCTCTGTCATCTCGGACTAACGGATTCTGAAGATCTTCTAAAGCTCAAGAAGATTGTTCGTGTCCTTTACGCAGCTTCTCAGAACTTGCTGAGGTACGCTGCTGCTCGCTGAAGCCAACAGCTCCATTATGACTTTTGTTATCCTAATCTAATCGCAGGCCTTCACATGTGCTTCTAGTATCTGCAATCTCATTCCCAGGGCATGCTGGCGGCTATATTGCGACTAGATCTGCCGATGTACTGTATCACTTTTGTTTGACCTTCGGTAGCCTTCTTTGCTTTGTTCTTTATGTTCCTGCTTACAGATATCAGTTGAATACATCGAAATGGACCTAAACCGTCTGACATGAGACTCTAAGTGAGTCTAGTAGTGCATCTTGATAAGGTTGAAGAGGTTCTCCTGCTGCATCAAATACGCCCACTGATCTATCCTTTGAGACCTTATTTCGATATCAAGTCAACGCTTTTTAGCAAAGGAGATACTACTAGCTTCCTTAGACCATTGATCTACCATCTGTTTCTTCAGCTCTTGATCTGGACGGTATGCCCAGGCGCGAGTAGTCTTCGAGGTTCAGCACGCAAGAAACATGTCTTTTATAGGGTGAAGTCTGCGCAGATACTTTTCTATGCTGGAGAGTGTCTCTTGAATATGACTGCGATACTGGGCCATCAGACTAAAATGGATCTATGCACTAACACATTGTATGGCACCTCTGAATTAGAGTTGCTGCGAAATGTTATGATTGTGAGGTTTGGATGCCAAGACTGCAGAAATACATCTGCTGAGTTTGCCTATCAGCTTTCCCTGCCATAGTGTGACTTCACGGTAGGCTTTCTTTGTTACACTAAATCTGGGATACCGTGGTAGTGCCTTTTAGGCATCGTCAATTGCCTGCTGCCATTTATGCTTTTTTAGGAACCATTCTACCTATTCCATCATATGCCTAAATAGACTAAGGTAGATGATATGCAAGAAATCCAGTATATGCAGGTTCGCAGGGTTTACACGATAGAGTCCTGCGAATACGTTGCGGCTCCTTTTATCCCCAATCCCGTAAATGTATTCTGCAAGATTGGTCCTTCCTATCTTATCGTTCTCTAATACTGTTCTTTATGATGTGTATTGCGAATCTTACATGTAAGCCAAAGGTCCCTGACGAGCTCCAGGCCGCTGGGTGTCGTAAATGTGGGCTGATTCACCTGTAAACTTTGGCAGCACAGGTAGCAATACAAGAAGCAGGATTTACATCTTCGTTGAGCTATATCTAGTCTGTAAGAGGGTATTGCTGATCGTGATATATTCCGGCCAGGCGTTCTTATCACTGGAGATATTGGTGATGTGGGTCTGGTCAGAAAACCTGATAATTGGAACTAATATTGATCCAGCTGGTAGAGTTTCCTGCATGTGAATGGAATAGACTGTAAGCATATAACATTAACCAATTAGAACTTTCGCGGACTTATAATGTACCAGAGTTTCCGACCACTAGTCCGCTGTTTGCCTATCGGAATATAATCGATACCCATTTGAATCATATTGGTCACTAGGTACGTACACCATCTCAGGTTCATACGCAACCTGGCGGATTAAGTGGCGGACGTAGTCTACAATCCTCCGGTAATAGAAAGTGGTTGCTTTTGAAATTTTCTATTTAATTTCCTTAGGGTGTATCATTGAATATATAGAATATTCTCATACTTGGTTTGAGTTACGGTTTATCTGGACACTGCTTACATTACTATAGCTAGGACATATATTTTTCAATATTTCATGGTATTGAACAGGTAATGTTATATGATTTTCATATGTGTTGTGTTATCTGGTGTTCGAGATTTTACAGTTGTATTATGCATCTTTTATATATTATTCTAGGTCATATAGATCATGTTCTTTCATAATATTTTCCTCCAACTATCTCAGAATTACACATATTATTTGGGATTATCTTGGCAGGATATCAGGGTCATACATAGTTTGCACTTAGGTTTCTTACCATGTTTTGCCTATGTTTATCTCACTTATGTGGAGGATGCACTTTTATATAAATACGGCAGTTACCACCCACCTCACTTAGACAGAATAAGAACCAGAATTCCTACCTATCTGCTCTCATACATACCTCTCCTCACTTATCATGCAATGGAAACCCCTTCCTACTTCTGTAGTATTTTCCATATAGCATTAACAATCGAGCCACTGGAGTTCACATATTGAACAATTGCAGGTTTTCCATCCTCCATAGTCGCTTATATCTAAGCTAGATAGTCATCAAATGGGTGTGGTATTTCTAGTTATTTTCATAATGAAATTGCGGATTGAAATCACCCGGCATCCTTACCATTGAGGCCTTTTGCAAAGTAATTATTGATTGGTGACCTAGCTACCTTACTTTGGACAAACCAGAAGCCAAATTGAAGTGGCTTTCAGATACGAGAGGGCTCCATCGGTCATGTATTGAGGCCTGACCGAGCTCAGGATTTCCCGTAATTTCACAGATGATGCCTCTAGCACCTGGAATAGTTTGCTGACTCGATCGACTCCGCTGGGACAGTGGCTGGCTAATGTCCTCCATGTGTGAATTGTGCCCTATATCAGAATTGGTCAAATAGATAGTTGAATTGCAATCAGGGACCCCTGGTCTGAGATCAGATTCATTGTCAGAGTCACTCTGATAGCCTATAGGTCAGCCTACGACAATGATCGACCCTTGGTTTCGAGTCATGCTTTCATCCGGTATGAAACCAATCCGTCTGGGCAAGGTCTGGTCCGCAGTCTTACAGCGGGATAGCACGTTGTCAAGATGCATCGTCCGAAGGTGCATTTCATACGCAGAAGCCTGTTGATAGCGCCGCCGACAATAGGGACACTTTGTAGAGTTTGAGGTCATCCTGCTCCCATGTAGTATTTGAGTTTCAGCTTTTATCATATCAGTCTGAGTCGTTTTACGCATGAGTAGATGAAACTCATACAAAGTATGTACGAATACTGTCTTTCAAGTTTAAATTCAAATTTCCTCCTAGCCTGAAACAGAAAGTAGTTCTCGCACTTGTACTAGTACAGTAGAATAATTGACAGGTCTCCTAATTCAAGTTGTCTATACAGCAACCTTGGCATTTCAGGATAATTATTAGTGGCACCCATAAAGACAGAAAACAGAAATTTCTGAGTCCTGAAAAGTATATGTTATGTCCAGGCCAGCAAGAAAATTGAGCCTTAGCCAGTCTTTTTCATTGGCAAATTTATGCAAACACTCACTCATGAATCATAGGCAATACTTTACGTCTAAATCCTGACCTCTGCCATATATTACTGCTCAAGAATCAAAAGTTCCCAGTCCGGACTTAGCCAAGTTTTCCATTTCTTACATATACTATATTTCAAGTATAATAGTAGTTCTCGGCCTCCGAGTACTCAGAATAGTGTAGGTCTTTGCAGATGGGATATGGTAAATTCGTGGTCCAAAATTAGATTTTGTACCTACATAAGCCCTAGTTAATAATTTTATTTCGAGTACTGGATAGACTTTGACAAATTTACGGCTCGAAGGTAGATCTAATAGATCCCAATTCCGTTACTTTTCATTATATTATCTACTCTCATCAACAGACGGGCTTAGGTGAATTTGTGGCTTAAACAGAGTGTTTGCCAATTTCGGGAGTTTTACGTTAATGGTGTTCCAGGTAGCAGCTGTCTTGGCATATCTGACTCAGCAAATTTGCAACTTGAAAGTAGTTGTTGTGCCTATCCAATCTCCGAGTTTAACTTTTATTATTATTGTGTTTAGCATAGTGTCAGTCTTAGAGGGTGCAATACTCTAACTTGCGGCTTCAAAGTAAATATAGTTCCTACTAATCTCCAAGATTAACATTTTCTTTTCACGATCTTCAGCATAGCGCCTCTGTTTGCAGATGCAATACCGTAAATTTGTGGTTCAAAAGCAAATATTGTTTCCCACCAATCCCCGAGTTCAATATTGATTTTCCTAGTGTGCACCTATCTTTGCTGATACAAGAATGTAAAATTGTAACCTGAAAGTAAATATTGTTCCTCCTAATCCCTGAGTTACAACTTTGATTTTTACGGTACCCAGCACGGTATGTGTCTTGACGGGTGCGTTACTGAAGGTTTGCCGCTCACATGTTGATTTTATACCTACCCAAACCCTAGCACGATTCTCAATTTCATTATATTTAGTGTACTTGCACGGCTCTTAGCAGGTGGGATGCAGTAAATTTGCAGCTCAAAATCAATCTTTTTTATATACCTAGCAAATTCCAAGTTCAACAGTTATTAAGTGTTGCTTGGGTACTAGCGGATAGGATGTGGCGAATTTGCGGGTTACAGGTTTATTTTGTGTTTACCTAATCCTCTTGTGCAACCATCATATTTTCAAGGTGTCAATGTTTGCCGTGTGGTTTGTACAGTACAGCAGTCTGTAGAGTGTACAAGTTTCAACAAACCAAAAACACCTCCGAGAAGTCTATATTTTCAAGGTGTCAATGTTTGCTGAGCAGTTTGTACTGTACAATGGCTTATATTGTGTACAAGTTTCAACAGACCAACAAAAACCCACGTGAAGTCTATATAAGCCCTAGCTTCCTACCCTGTCTCTCTATCCCCCATCCTCAATGTTCTCACTACACAACCACACCTACCATCAACCCCCCCCCCCCCCCCCCCCCCCCC